>JBBYHM010371851.1:0-17898 GCA_038381775.1 Adansonia rubrostipa | reverse complement strand
TTTTTTTTCACCATTTTCCTTATAATCAAAGTTCTCATAATAATCTCCATTCTTTTTGTTATTAGGCACTGCAATCATGTTCACCTCATTGGGATACACAAGATTGATGCTTTTATTTGACAAGAAAAGCTTTTTTTTTTGCCATTTTTCTTATTATTAAAGTTCATTCGTGAAATGGGACAAACTTGGATACTCATAATAGTCTCCATTCTTTTTATTTATGGGTCAACAACGATGTTCTCCACCTTGGGATACATGATTTTGATACTTTGGATTTGTTAGAACAACTTTTATTCCCAGCATTTTCCTTATAATCAAAGTTCATCTATGAAATGAGACAAACTTAGATACTTGTAATAATCTCAATTCATTTTGTCAATGGGCACTACAATCATGTTCTCCATATTGGGATACATGATATTGATGCTTTGGATTTGCAAGAAAAGCTTTCTTTGCACTATTTTCCTTATAATCAATGTTTATCTGTGAAATGAGACAAACTTGGATACTTGCAATAATCTCGATTTTTTTTGTCAATGGGCACTACAAACATGTTCTCTATATTAGGATACATGATATTGATGCTTTGGATTTGCAAGAAAAGCTTTTATTTCCACCGTTTTCCTTATAATCAAAGTTCATCCATGAAATGAGACTTGGATACTCATAATAATCTCGATTCCTTTTGTTAGTGGGTGCTACAACCATGTTTTACACATTAGGATACATGATATTGATACTTCAGATTTGCTGGAAAAGCTTTACTTTCCACCATTTTCCTCATAATCAAAGTTCATCCATAAATGAGACAAACTTGTATATTTGCAATAATCTCTTTTTTTTATTTGGCACTATAATCATGCTCCTGACATTGGAATACATGATATTAATGCTTTGCATTTGCAAGAAAACCTTTCCTTTCTACCATTTTTATTATAATCAAAATTCATCCATGAAATAAGACAAACTTGGATACTCGTAATAATCTCCATTATTTTTGTTAATGTGCACTACAATCATGTTCTCCATATTGGGATACATTATATTGCTAGAAAAGCTTTTTTTTCCAACATTTTTCGTATAATCAAAGTTCATCAATCATGTTCTCCACATGTTCCAAATATTGGGATACTTGTAATAATCTCAATTCTTTTTGTTAAAGGGCACCATGTTTTGCATATTGGAATACATAATATTGATGCTTTGGATTTGCAAGAAAAGCCTTTCTTCCCCCTGTTTTCCTTATAATCAAAGTTCATCAGTGAAATGAGATAAACTTGGATACTCATAATAACCTCCATTCTTTTTGTTAGTGGGCACTACAACCATGTTCCTCACATTGGGATACATGATATTGATAATTTGGATTTGCTAGAAAACCTTTTCTTTTCACCATTTTACTTATGATCAAAGTTCATCCATGAAATGAGACAAACTTAGATACTTGTAATAATCTCCATCCTTTTTGTTATGGGCACTAAAATCATGTTCTTCTCATTGGGATACATGACATTGAAACTTACAATTTGCTAAAAAAGCTTTTATTTCCACCATTTTCCTTATAATCAAAGTTTATCTGTGAAGTGACACAAACTTGGATACTCGTAACAATCTCCATTCTTTTTGTTGTTGGGCACTGCAATCATGTTGATCAGATTGGGATACATGATATTCATGCTTTCATTTGGTAGGAAAAGTTTTTTTTTCCAGCATTTTCCTTATTATTAAAGTTCATCTGTGAAATGAGACAAACTTGGATACTCGTAATAATCTTGACTCTTTATGTTAATCGGCACTACAACCATGTTCTCCACATTAGGATAGATGACATAGATACTTTGGATTTGTAGACAAGCTTTTCCTTCTACCATTTTCCTTATAATCAAAGTTCATCCGTCAAATGAGACTTGGATACTTGTAATAATCTCAATTCTTTTTGTTAATGGGCACTACAACCATGTTTTGCACATTGGGATACTTGATATTAATACTTTGGATTTGCGAGAAAAGCTTTTTTTTCCACCATTTTCCATCTAATCAAAGTTCATCTATGAAATGGGACAAACTTGGATACTCGTAATAATCTCCATTCTTTTTGTTATTGGGCACTACAATCATGTTCTCGACATTAGAATACATGATATTGATGATTTCTATTTGCAAGAAAAGCTTTTCTTTCTACGATTTTCCTTATAATCAAAATTTATCCTTGAAATAACACAAACCTAGATGCTCGTAACAACCTCAATTCTTTTTGTTATTAGGCATTACAATCATGTCGACTACATTGGGAACACAACATTGATGCTTTGGATTTGCAGGAAAAGCTTTTCTTTTCACTGTTTCCTTATAATTAATGTTCCTCCATGAAATAAGACAAACCTAGACACTTGTAATAATCCCTATTCTTTTTGTTATGGGCATAATAATCATGTTCTCTATATTGGGATACACAACATTGAAGCTTTGGATTTACAGGAAAAGCTTTTCTTTCCAACATTTTTCTTATAATCAAAGTTCATCCGTGAAATAAGACAAACTTGGATACTCGTAATAATCTCAATTCTTTTTCCTAATGGGCACTATAATCATCTTTTCCATATTGCGATACATGATATTGATGCTTTGGATTTGCAAGAAAAGCTTTTCTTTCCACCATTTTCCTTATAATCAGAGTTCATCTGTGAATGGAGACAAACTTTGATACTTATAACAATCTCCATTCTTTTTGTTATTGGGAACTATAATCATGCTGACCGCATTGGGATACACGATATTAATGCTTTGATTTGGTGGGAAAAGCTTTTCTTTTCACCATTTTCCTTACTATTAAAGTTTTTCTGCAAAATGTGACAAACTTGGACACATGTGATAATCACTATTCTTTTTTTTTGGGCATTACAATCATGTTTTTTATAGTGGGATACACGACAATGATGCTTTGGATTTGCAGGAATAACCTTTCTTTTAACTGCTTTCATTATAATCAAGGTTAATCCATGAAATGAGACAAACTGGGATGCTCAAACAATGTCCATTCTTTTTGTTGTTGGGCACTATAATCATGTTCACTAGATTGGGATACATGCTATTGATACTTTGATTTGGCAGGAAAAGCTTTTCTTTCCACCATTTTCCTTATAATCAAAGTTTATCCGTGAAATAAGACAAACTTGGATACTCATAATAATCTCCATTCTTTTTGTTATGGATACTAAAATCATTTTCTCTTTATTGGGATACACGATATTGAAGCTTTGGATTTACATGAAAAGCTTTTCTTTCCACCATTTTCCTTATGATCAAACTTTATCCGTGAAATGAGACAAACATGGATACTCATAATAATCTCCAACTTTTTTGCTATGGGCATTACAATCATGTTCTCCTCACTGGGATACACGACATTGATGCTTTGCATTTGCATGAAAAGCTTTTCGTTCCACCACTTTCCTTATAATCAAAGTTCATCCGTGAAATGAGACAAACTTGGATACTCATGATAATCTCCATTCTTCTTGTTATAGGCACTACAATCATATTCTCCTCATTAGGATACATGATATTGATGCTTTGGATTTGCAGAAAAAGCTTTTCTTTTCACCATTTTCCTTATAATCAAAGTTCATCCATGAAATGAGATAAACTTTGATACTCATAACAATCTCCACTCTTTTTGCTGTTAGGCACTACAATCATGCTGATTGCATTGGGATACATGATATTAATGCTTTGATTTGGTGGGAAAAGCTTTTCTTTCCATCATTTTCCTTATTATTGAAGTTTGTCTATGAAATGTGACAAACTTGGATACACATAATAATCTCCATTCTTTTTTTTATGGGCACTACAATCATGTTCTCTATGGTGGGATACACAGCAATGATGCTTTGGATTTGTAGGAGAAGCTTTTCTTTCGACCGCTTTCCTTATAATCAAGGTTAATCCGTGAAATAAAGCAAACTTGGATACTCAAAGAATCTCCATTCTTTTTGTTATTTGGCACTACAAACATGTTCACTGCATGGGATACATGATATTGATGCTTTGATTTAGCAAGAAAAGCTTTTCTTTCCACCATTTTCCTTATAATCAAAGTTTGTCCATGAAATGAGACAAACTTGGATACTCGTAATAATCTCCATTCTTTTTGTTATGGATACTACAATCATTTTCTCCTCGTTGGGATACACGATATTGATGCTTTAGATTTACATGAAAAGCTTTTCTTTCCACCTTTTTCCTTATGATCAAAGTTCATCCGTGAAATGAGACAAACTTAGATACTCATAATAATCTTCATCTTTTTTGCTATAGGCACTACAATCATGTTCTCCTCATTAGGATACACGACACTGATGCATTGGATTTGCAGGAAAAGCTTTTCTTTCCATCATTTTCCCTATAATCAAAGTTCATCTGTGAAATAAGACAAACTTGGATACTCATGATAATCTCCATTCTTTTTGTTATGGGCACTACAATCATGTTCTCCTCGTTGGGATACATGACATTAATGCTTTGGATTTGCAGGAAAAGCTTTTCTTTCCACCATTTTCCTTATAATCAAAGTTCATTCGTGAAATAAGATAAACATGGATACTCGTGATAATCTCCATTCTTTTTGTTATTGGGTACTGCAATCATGTTCACTGCATGGGATACACGATATTGGTGCTTTGATTTGGCAAAAAAAATTCTTTCCACCATTTTCCTTATAATGTGAAATAAGACAAACTTGGATACTCGTAGCAATCTCTATTCTTTTTGTTGTTGTGCGCACAATCATGTTCACTGCATTGGGATACACGATATTGATGCTTTGATTTAACAAGAAAAACTTTTCTTTCCACCATTTTCCTTGTAATCAAAGTTCATCTGTGAAATGAGACAAACTTGGATACTTATGATAATCTCTATTCTTTCTATTATGGGCATTACAATCATGTTCTCCTAATTGCGATACATGACATTGAAGCTTTGGATTTGTAGGAAAACTTTTATTTCCACCATTTTACTTGCAATCAAAGCTCATCCATGAAACAAACAAACTTGGATACTTGCAATAATCTCCATCTTTTTTATTTTAGGCACTGCATTCATGTTCTCCTTATTAGGATAGATGACATTACCGCTTTAAATTTGCAAAAAAAGCTTTTCTTTCTACCATTTTCCTTATAATCAAAGTTCATCCGTAAAATGAGATAAACTTTAGTACTCGTAACAATCTCCATTCTTTTTGTTATTGAGCGCTACAATCATGCTGACCGTATTGAGATATAGGATATTAATGCATTAAGTTGGTGGGAAAAGCTTTTCTTTCCACCATTTTTCTTATTATTAAAGTTTGTCTGCGAAATATGACAAACTTAGATACACGTAATATCTCTATTCTTTTTGTTATGGGCATTACACTCATGTTCTCTATGGTGGAATACACGACAATGATGCTTTGTATTTACAGGAATAGCTTTTCTTTTGACCGTTTTCCTTATAATCAAGGTTAATCTAGGAAATAAGATAAACTTGGATACTCGAATAATCTCTATTCTTTTTGTTGTTGGGCACTACAATCATGTTCTCCTCGTTCGCATACACGACATTGATGCTTTGATTTGGCAAGAAAAGCTTTTCTTTCCACCATTTTCCTTATTATGAAATTTTATCCGTGAAATAAGACAAACTTGGATACTCTAGTAATCTCAATTCTTTTTGTTAATAGGCACCATAACCATGTCCTCTACATTAGGATGCATGATATTAATACTTTGGATTTGTTAGAAAAGCTTTTCTTTCTACCATTTTCCTTATAATCAAAGTTCATCCATGAAATGAGCGAAACTTGGATACTCTTAATAATTTTCATTCTTTTTGTTATTGGGTGCTATAATCATGTTCTCCACATTGGAATACATAATATTGAAGCTTTGGATTTGCTAGAAAAGCTTTTCTTTCCACCACTTTCCTTATAATCAAAGTTCATCTGTGAAAAGAGATAAACTTGGATACTCGTAATAATCTCGATTCCTTTTGTTAAAGGGGACTACAATCATGTTCTCCATATTGGGATACATTATATTGATTCTTTGGATTTGCAAGAAAAGCTTTTCTTTCCACTATTTTCCTTATAATCAAAGTTCATTCAAGAAATCAGACAACCTTGGATACTTATAATAATCTCTTTTTTTTTGGTTAATGGGCACTACAGCCATGTTGTTTATACTGGGATACATGATATTGATGCTTTGGATTTGCAAAAAAAGTTTTTTTTCCACTATTTTCCTTATAATTAATGTTTATTTATGGAATGAGACAAACTTAGATACTTATAATAATCTCCATTCTTTGATTTGGTCAAAAAAGCTTTTCTATCCACTATTTTCCAGATTATTAAAGTTCATCCATGAAATGAGACAAACTTGGATACTTAAAATAATCCCCATTTTTTTCTTACAGGCACTGTAGTCATGTTCTCCTCATTGGGATACATGACATTGATGCTTTGAATTTGCAGGAAAAGCTTTTCTTTTCACCATTTCACTTATAATCAAAGTTCATCCATGAAATAACATAAACTTGATACTCGTGATAATCTCCATTCTTTGATTTGGTAAAAAAAGCTTTTCTGTCCACCTTTTTCCTGATTATTAAAGTTCATCCATGAAATGAGACAAACTTGCATACTCAAAATAATCTCCACGCTTTTTGTTACAGGCACTACAGTCATGTTCTCCTCATTGGGATACATGACATTGATGCTTTGGATTTGTAGGAAAAGCTTTTCTTTTCACCATTTCCCTTATAATCAAAGTTCGTCCGTGAAATGACATAAACTTGATACTTGTGATAACCTCTATTCTTTGATTTGGTAAGAAAAGTTTTTTGTCCACCATTTTCGTGATAAAGTTCATCCGTGAAATGAGACAAACTTGGATACTCAAAATAATCTCCACTCTTTTTGTTACAAGCACTACAGTCATGTTCTCCTCATTGGGATACACGACATTGATGCTTTGGATTTGTAGAAAAAGCTTTTGTTTTCACCACTTTCCTTATAATCAAAGTTCATCCGTGAAATGACATAAACTTGATACTCATAATAATCTCCATTCTTTTTGTTATGGGCACAACAATCATGTTCTCTGAATTAAGATACATGACAGTGAAGCTTTGGATTTAAAGGAAAAGCTTTTTTTTTCCACCATTTTCCTTATAATCAAAGTCCATCTATGAAATGAGACAAACTTGGATACTCGTAATAATCTCCATCTTTTTTGCTATGAGCACTACAATCATGTTCTCCTCATTGGGATACATGACATTGATGCTTTGGATTTAGAGGACAAGCTTTTCTTTTCACCATTTTCCTTATAGTCAAAGTTCATCTGTGATATGAGACAAATTTGGATACTCATAAAAATCTCCATTCTTTTTGTTATTAGGCACTACAATCATGTTCACTGCCTTAGGATACATGATATTGATGCTTTAATTTAGTAAGAAAAGCTTTTCTCTCCACCGTTTTCCTTATTATTAAAGTTCATCCAAGAAATAAGATAAACTTGGATACCCGCTATAATCTCAATTCTTTTTATTAATGGGCACTACAACCATGTTCTGCACATTGTGATACATGATATAGATACTTTGGATTTGTTAGAAAAGCTTTTCTTTCCTCTATTTTCCCTATAATCAAAATTCATCTATCAAATTAGATAAACTTTGAGACTCATAATAATCTCCATTCTTTTTGTTATGGGCACTACAATCATGTTCTCCTTATTGGGATACATGACATTGATGCTTTGGATTTGCAAAAAAAGCTTTTCTTTTCACTATTTTCCTTATAATCAAAGCTTATCCATGAAATGAGAGAAACTTGGATACTCATAATAATCTTGATTTTTTTTGTTAATGGCTACTACAATCATGTTCTCCATATGAGGCACACGATATTGATGCTTTGGATTTGTAAGAAAAGCTTTTCTTTCCACTACTTTCCTTATAATTAATGTTCATCCATGAGATAAACTTGGATATTCGTGATAATCTCCACTCTTTTTGTTATAGGCACTATAGTGATGTTCTCCGCATTGGGATTCATGACATTGAAGCTTTGGATTTGCAGGACAAGCTTTTTCTTCCACCATTTTCCATATAATGAAAGTTTATCCATGAAATGAGACAAACTTGGATACTCGTAATAATTTCCATCGTTTTTGTTATCGGCGTTACAATAATATTCTCCTCATTGGGATACAAGACATTGAAGCTTTGGATTTGCAGAAAAAGCTTTTCTTTCCTCCATTTTCCTTCTAATCAAGGTGCATCTGTGAAATGAGACAATCTTGAATTCTCGTAACAATCTCAATTCTTTTTATTATTGGCCTTTACAATCATGTTCACTACATTGGGATACTTGATATTGATGCCTTGATTTTGCCAGAAAAGCTTTTCTTCCCACCATTTTCCTTATTGTTAAAGTTCATTCGTGAAATGAAATAAACTTGGATACTCATAATAATCTCGATGTTTTTTGTTAATGGGCACTGCAATCATGTTCTCCTCACTGGGATACATGATATTGATGCCTTCAATTTGCAAGATAAACTTTTCTTTCCACTTTTTTCCTTATAATGAAAGTTCATCTGTGAAATGAGAAAAACATGGATACTCGTAATAATCTCCAATATTTTTGTTATTGGGCACTATAATCATGTTGACCGCCTTAGGATACATGATATTGATACTTTGATTTGTAAGAAAAGCTTTTTTGTCCACCATTTTCCTGATTATTAAAGTTCATCTGTGAAATGAGACAAACTTGGATCATTAAAATAATCTCCACTCTTTTTGTTACAGGTACTGCAGTCATTTTCTCCTCATTGGGATATACGACATTGATGCTTTGGATTTGTAGGAAAAGCTTTTCTTTTCACCATTTTCCTTATAATCAAAGTTCATCCGTGAAGTGAGATAAACTTGATACTTGTGATAATCTCGATTCTTTTTGTTATGGGTACAACAATCATGTTCTCCAAATTGGGATACATGACATTGAAGCTTTGGATTTACAGGAAAAGCTTTTTTTTCCACCATTTTCCTTATAATCAAAGTCATCTGTGAAATGAGAAAAACTTGGATACTCGTAATAATCTCCATCCTTTTTTTATGGGCTCTACAATCATGTTCTCCTCATCGTGATACATGACATTGAAGCTTTAGATTTGTAGGAAATTATTTATTTCCACCATTTTCCTTAAAATCAAAGTTTATCTATGATGTGAGACAAAATTGGATACTCATAACAATCTTCATTCTTTTTGTTATTGGGCACTATAATCATGTTCCCCGCCTTAGGATACACAATATTGATGCTTTAATTTGGCAAGAAAAGCTTTTTTTCCACCTTTTTCCTTATTATTAAAGTTTATCCATGAAATGAGACAAACTTGGATACTTGCAATAATCTCAATTCTTTTTGTTAATGGGCACTACAACCATGTTCTCCATATTATGAGACATGATATAGACACTTTTGATTTGCTAGAAAAGCTTTTTTTCCTCTATTTTCCTTATAATTAAAGTTCATCCATGAAATCAGATAAACTTGGAGACTCATAATAATCTCCATTCTTTTTATTATGGGCACTACAACCATGTTATCCTCATTGGGATACATGACATTGATGCTTTGGATTTGAAAGGAAAGCTTTTCTTTCCACTATTTTTCATATAATCAAAGTTCATCCATGAAATGAGAAAAAGTTGAATACTCATAATAATATTGATTTCTTTTGTTAATGGAAACTACAATCATGTTCTCTATATTAAGGTAACGATATTGATGCTTTGGATTTGCAAGAAAAGCTTTTCTTTCTACTATTTTCCTTATAATTAATGTTCATCCGTGGAATAAGATAAGCTTGGATACTCGTGATAATCTCCATTTTTTTTTGTTATGGACACTGCAGCATGTTCTCCTCATTGGGATACATGACATTGAAGCTTTGGATTTGCAGGAAAAGCTTTTTTTTCCACCATTTTCCTTATAATCAAAGTTTATCCGTGAAATTAGATAAATTTAGATACTCATAATAATCTCTATCCTTTTTGTTATGGGCATTAAAATCTTGATCTCTTTGTCAGGGTACATGACATTGAAGCTTTGGATTTGCAAGAAAAGCTTTTATTTTCGCCATTTTCCTTATAATCAATGTTCATTTGTGAAATGAGACAAACTTGGATACTCATAATAGTCTTCATTTTTTATGTTATGGGCACATAACCATGTTCTTCGCATTAGCCTACACGACATTAATGCTTTGGATTTATAGGGAAAGCTTTTCTTTCCACTATTTTCCTCATAATCAAAGTTCATCCGTAAAATAGGACAAACATGGATACTCATAATCATCTCGATTCTTTCCGTTAGTGGGCACTAAATCATGTTTTCTATATTAGGATACATGGCATTGTTGCTTTAGATTTATAGGAAAAGCTTTTTTTCCACCATTTTCCATATAATCATAGTTCATCCATGAAATGAGGCAAACTTGGATACTCATAACAATCTCCTTTCTTTTTGTTATTGGGAACTACAATCATGTTCACCGCATTGGGGTGGTGAGTGAAGAGCTACAAGATTTGGTTTTCTTGATGTGTGAATGTGTTTTTGGAAGCTAAAGCAAGCTAGAATCTAAAGTCCCTTAGTTAAGATATAAGTAGTCTATTTATACTAGCATTTTGGAGCTAAATTGTGGTGTTTTTGGTTATTTCCCAAAGGAAACAAAGTGCTGTCAACTTAGTGGCTATAGAGTGGCTGTAGGGAGCGACTTGCTGCCAATGTGATGGACATAGGGTGATTGGTTTAAATGCTGAAATGATTTTTTAGCAAATAAGGTGGTTGATGGTGATCTTGGTCAACCAACTAGGGAGGAGTAGGGTGATCATGTAACATTGACCTTTTTGATCTAATTTAGACTTCAAAAATGTTTTGATTAATTCAAAAGTCCAAATTTGTAATTTGATATGGGTTGTGATCTTTTCTCATGTAAAGAAATGAATTAAAATCGAGTTTTAGATCAATGGTGGATGAGTCAAAAATGCCCAAATCATGGAAAATGGCCAATATGTATCAATAATTACAGAATGTATTTATACATTTGGTCCAAAAACCTTGAGTTTATTAATAAAATGAACATTGTATCGATACATATTGATATGTATTGATACATTTCTTTACAGAATGCACATTTTGGTCTTGGCATGGCCTAGTATCTAACATGAGCTTCTGTATTGATACATTAGCTTATGTATCGATACATTTATATGTTGTATCGATACAAATGGGGACATTTTAAATTTTTGGCATGTTGAAGCATTGTATTGTTATATGAGAACCATGTATCGATACATTCAAGCAAAATTATGAATTTTCTCATATCTTTTCTCCTCGGACAAATTAAACTATGTCCTTTGATGCCACATCTTTGCATTTACCTTTAATATGATGCATAGGCCTTTTTGACCTCCTCAAAATACTTTTTCATTTGGTGACATCACCTCTTCTCACGTCTATACCCTAAGTTGCCTAAAAAAATTAGCTCAGATAAAATAAAGTGCCTACAACTACCCCACTTTGACCATTGCTGAGAATCAGGAACAGGGTAATGAGAAATAGAAAGTATTTTGTCCGAGGTGGAACAACGCTCCCCAGAACACCTACAAAGAAATAAATTGTTATTAACTTTATTGTGATAAGTGCAGTGTATTAGCAATGATCCTGATAGAGGTTTACATGAATTTTGTAGGGTTTGCCTCCCTACTAGGGTGTTAATTTTTCTAAGGTTTGACCCCCTTAGGTAGGTACAAAGTAACATGGATTTTGATGCTGGTACCGCCAGCTTATGCAGGCTTTGACTTAAACTTGGGTGCCACCAGCTCGTGTGGGCTTTGATTCAAGGCCACCAGCTTATGTGGGCTTTAACTTAGACTTGGATGCCACTAGCTTGTGTGGGCTTTAACTTAAACTTGGGTGCCACTAGCTTGTATGGGCTTTGAAAAGGTTCTATTGACTTGTGGGCTTTGAAAAAATGCCACTGACTTGTGGGCTTTGAAAAGGGTGCTATTGACTTATGGGCTTTGATGAAGTGCCACTAACTTGTGAGCTTTGAAAAAGGTGCCACTAATTTATGGGCTTTAAGAGGGTACCATAGACTTGTTGGCTTTTGGAGAGGTGCCACTAACTCGTGGGCTTTGAAAAGGTGCCACTAACTTATTGGCTTTAGAAAGATGCCCCTGACTTGTGGGCTTTAAAAAGGGTGCCACTAACTGGTGGTCTTTTAGAAAGGTGCCACTGACTTGTGGGCTTTAAAAAATATGCCACTCACTTATGGGCTTTGAAGAGGTACCACTGACTAGTGGGCTTTAAACAGGTGCCTCCCAAATAATGCTTGGTTTACGAAACTTAGAGTTCTTACCAAGGAATCCTTGGAGGTTTGGTGAACCTAGCTTGAAGTAACATTGGAAAAATCATGATCTGTGATGGTAATGTGAATGCATGATGTGGAATCCTATCATGATTGCATGATGTGATGTCTAATACGAGAGATAGCCATAGTTTTTCTTGTACGTCATTTAGACTCTCATAGAGATGGCGGTTCATCTTTGTTGCAACTATGGACAGGAATTTTCCTAATCCTGCTGGGGATTATAGGTTGTCCCCGCTTCATTGGGGATACGACAAAAAATCTATTATCAAGTATTTGGATTATTGTATTTTTCGATTCGGGAGGCTCATTTTCCTGACAATTAGAAGGCATTGTCAACAATTTGGATACTGTTTGACTGATAGGTTGATGTCTCTGGTTTCAATGGGTTGATTTTTAGTTAGCTTAAAATGGTTTTTCTTGAGATATGGCTTATGAAAGCAAGAAATGGTTTGGTGTATGGTCACAACAAGCGGGTGTTTGGATGTGAAAAGTCCATGATTTTAATGATCAGGGTGTGAGCAGAGTTTTCTATGGTTTTTTTCCTTTTGATGTAATATCGAGATGTCCTTATGCATATTTCAGCTAATTATCAAATATTATCAACTAAATGACAAGTGCAATGTGAATTGTACAGGGTTTAAAAAAATAAGGCAATATTTATTCATTATAACAAAGAGACATAATTCAGTGTACAATTTGACAAACAAGTGATTTGGTGGCAAAAAGTGTGAGTTTTTGGGTGAAAGATGCCTCTGACAATCATGACATGGATGTTCCTTAGGTGCTTTTTAGGATCTTTCTCGAACAATAAATGTGATTAGTATGAGCTAATCTTTGAAAGATCTCTAGGATTGCTTTGCATTGTTCTGTAAGTACTCTCAGTTTATGGCCCATTAAAATTGATCTTCTCAAGTCACCCTTCTGGGTTTTCAACTGCAGTTGAGTTGGCTACCTAAAAGCCATTTTCAAATTTTCATCTGAACCCCTTTTTGTTTTCTTCTTTTTTTTTGTTTTTATTGTTTTGTTTCACTTTTTTTCTTTTTGCTCTTTTTTTGTTTTTTTATTGTTTAAGTTTTCTTGTTTTCTCTTTTTTTAAGGACTTTTTTTTAGGTTTTTACCCTCTATGTGTAATATTTCTTGACAAAATCTAAGTTGACTGGGTTTGGCAAGACATTGTTGTCCATTTTTTACAAGATTAGGGCCATTCTGAAGGAGACTTGCTTCACAACATATGGTCCTTCCAATTAGTGGTCCACTTGCCCATGCATTTTTGTGAATTGGGAGGATCTTTTTCAATGCCAATTCACTTGGGTGAAATTGTCATGGGTTTAGATCATGCATCTTTAATACATTTGACCATGGCAGATGGCTTTCATGCATTTCTCCTCAATAAGGTTGAGCTAGTTGTATTTGTTCTTGACCTATTCACCTTCTTCAAGTTTGATTTCCATTAAGACTTTGAGAGAAAGGATCTCAACTTTGATAGGTAATGCAACTTCCAACCCACAAATAAGAAAAAATAAGGTAGCACCCGTGGAAGTACAAACTGAGGTTCGATAGGCATGAAGTGCAAAGAAAAGCTTCTTATGCCAGTCTTTGTAAGTCTCAACCATTATCTCAACTATTCTTTTAATGTTTTTATTGGCTGCCTCAACTACCCCATTCATCTTTAGGTGTTAAGGGACAAAATTATGATGCTAGATCTTAAACCGTGAGCAAACTGCTTGCATCATTTTATTATTTAAGTTGCTTGCATTGTCTGTGATGATTTGGTTCGAAAGGCCATATCTACAGATGATGTCTCACTTAACAAACCTACAGAGGATCGATCTAGTGATAGTAGCATACGAGGCAGCCTCTACCCATTTGGTGAAATAGTTAATCGCTACCAAGATAAAACGATGCCATTGGAAGCTTTAGGGGTGATTGGCCTAATCACATCCCTGCCCCACATGAAGAATGGCCATAGGGCTGTCATGATGTGAAGTGGCACTGGAGGGACATTGATCTTATTCGCATAGATTTAACACTTATAGCATTTTCGGGTGTAATTGATGCAGTCTCTCTCGAGGGTTAACCCATAATAACTTGCTCTCATGATTTGCTTGGCCATCCGATGTCCATTAGCATGTGTGCCACAAATCCCTTCATCAAATTTTTCTAGGATCTTTTTGGCTTTAAGAGTGTTAACGCATCTAAGCAATACTTGATCGTAACTCTTTTTGTATAAAATTTTTCCATTAAGAGCAAATCCTATAGCCAGCCTTCTGATAATCCTTTTATCAGTCTCGGTTGCATGTTTAGGATATTGCTGATCCTTGATGTAATGAACAATGTCATAGTACCACAATAGGCTATCCTTCTTTTTTTTTGACACTATGACAATGAACCAGAGTTGTGTAGATGCTCATCTGGATGGGTGCAATGTCTTACTCTTGGTTGACTTTAAACATGGATGATAAGGTAGCCAAAGCATCAGCTACTTTGTTCTCTTCTTGAGGTAAGTGTCAAAAACTAATATCATTAAATTCTTTTTTGAGCTCTGCTATCAGCTTCCCATACTGCATTAGCTTGGCATCACGAGTTTGTCATTCCTCTTCCAATTGGTAGATGACTAGGGTTGAATCACCAAACATCTATAATATCTTGACATTCCTCTCAATGGCTGCTTGAAGCCCCATGACACAAGCTTCATATTTTGTGATATTATTCGTGCAGTTAAAATTTAGCCTTGCTATGAACGAATAATGACTCTCATCGGGTGACATCAATATTGCCCTAATTCCATGTCCTAGAGTTTTTAATGATCATCAAAATACATTTCTAGGATTGATCTTGGATAGAGGCATCTTTATCTTAAGAAATGCACATTAGATCTTCATCTAAGAACTCAAAATTTAAGGGTTTATAGTCATCTGCTGTTCGACTTGCTAAAAAGTCAACTATCGCACTCCCTTGATGGCCTTTTAACTAACATAGGCAATGTCGTATTCAAAAAGTAGGACTTACCATCTAGCTAGCCTTTTTGATAGTGTAAGGGCTTTGCATAGATACTTGATAGGATCAAGCCTTGTAATCAACCACATGGTATAATACAGCATGTACTGCCTGAGTCTCTTGGCTGTCTATATTAAAGCACAGTATAACTTTTCGACTGTAGAGTAGTTGCACTCATATTCCGTGAACTTTTTGCTTAAGTAATAGATTGCTTATTCCTTCTTTCCTAATTTATCATGCTACCCTAATACACAACCCATAGACTTGTCAAAGACTAGTAAGTAAAAGATTAAAGGTTGACTAGGCACCGGCAGTACCAACACTGGCGGGCTTGACAGATAACGTTTGACTTTATCAAAGGCTTCTTGACATGCCTCATTCCACTTTTCTAGATTTGGTTTACGAAGGAGCTGAAAGATGGGGTTGCATTTGTTAGTGAGCTGGGATATGAATCTAGCAATGTAGTTCAGTCTCCCCAAAAAACTTTTCACTTTCTTTTGGTTTTGAGGTGGTGGCATATCTTGAATGGCTTTGAATTTGTTTGGGTCAACTTCAATCCTTTTTTTGCTGACTATGAAGCCTAGAAACTTACCCAAAGTGACTCTGAAGGTACACTTAGCAGGATTCAATTAGAGCTAAAATTTTTATAACCATTAAAAAGGTCAGTGACATGCTCATCTTTTTTTATTGACTTGGCAATCATGTCATCAATGTAGACATCAATTTCTTTGTGTATCATTCCATGGAACAAGGCTACCAGCTACTATTACCTATTGATAGGTTGCCCCAACATTTTTAAGTTGAAGGGCATGACATTATAGCAAAATATCCCCTACATGGCTACGAAAGTTGTTTTTCCCATGTAGTCAGGCAACGTCTTGATCTGGTTACAGCCTGAGAATCCATCCATGAAGTAGAACAAATAATTTATGGCTGTGTTGTCTACCAAAGTGTCGATATAGGGTAGCAGGAAGTTATTTTTTGGACTAGCTCGATTTAGATCCCAATAATCAACACATATTTGTACTTTGCCATCTTTCTTTAGGACTAGGACTATATTAGTAGCCCATTCTAGATATTTGGCTACTCCTATAAACCCTACATCAAACTACTTCTTAACTTCTTTTTTAATTTTGAGAAGTATTTTTAGCTTCATCCTCCTTAACTTTTGCTAGACCGATTTGCATCCAACCTTGATGGGAAGCTTATGGACCATTATATTAGTGTCCAATCTTAGCATGTCTTGATATGACCAAGCAAGTACATCTTGATATTCCTAGAGTAATTCTATCAACTTGGTCCTAGTCGTTGACTTTATTGAGGTTTCAATTTTAACTTTTTTTTAATCCTCCTGAGTAGCCAGATTTATTACTTCTGTTAGTTTTTTATGGGGCATGATCTACTTCACCTCTTGCTCAACTAATCATAAGAGGTCTAGTGGTACAGAGGTCTCTTTGAAATCCTTTTCAGGATCAACTTTACTAGTGCAAATTGACTATTCAAAATTGATCTTCAGTAACCTATTAGACATATTCATATCACTGTTGTCAGGGCACCTGAAAAGGTAAAGAAATATACATTGCAAAAGGCACACACACAACCAAGGGATTTGGATAAAAAAGAAGGCAAAAGAGTATTGGAGACAAAAAGGTTGAAAAGTGATACACAATATGGAATGATATATGCAAAAGTTATTTCATTAATAATGTTTGATAAAAAATGCCCCTTACATAGGACACCTATCTGTCTTTGGGTGAGGGCAGGTAGGTTTTCATTTTTTGATGTTACATGGAAGGGACTGGAAAAGTGTAGGGGATTTCATCATGACCCTGTCATCAAAATCAAGACTTAGCGGAAGGATACAAATTTTATGGCTCACTATCTTAGAGATAGAGGTTGTTTGGTGCTCTATTTAAGATGACCATGGCATCTTTAGCCTTTTGCTCTTCTAGTTGGCTTGGATGGATTCACCCTTTTGAGCAAAACATCTCATGGAGAGAAGGGAACATTGTCAATTTTGATTCCCCCTCTCGACCTAATGATCATGTCATCTTCTGGTTGCAGATCCTCTTTTCTTGCTAGTTTCTTCAATGCATATTGGCCTTGAATCCTAAGCCTCTTTTGTTGGCTTGAGTGGTAACCTGTAGGGCTTGGGCCATCCCTTGCAGATTTTTCCTCAACCCTTTTCTAGCATAGGAACCTTTGCCAATGGTTATTTTCAAACTCAAGTGGGTACTCTTTGAGAGGTGAGGTTTAACTGTTAGCAATGCTTTTCCCATATTATTGCATTAACGAACTCAAAGGATTGGAAGGATGACTCTGGTGCATCTTTAGTAGGCTCTATGTAGATATCCTTAATGAAAGTAGTGGCGATCATTTCTTCTTCAGCTCCAATGGTGACTACTTT
>JBBYHM010371800.1:0-17907 GCA_038381775.1 Adansonia rubrostipa | reverse complement strand
AAATTTTATTAATTTTGTTTTGGGCCAAAAATTTTTTTCATGGTCTTAAAATTTTCAAATTCTACTAATGGGCCCAGCAAGCCTATTAATTTTTTTAACAAGCCTAATAAGCTCACTTTTATTTTCTGACTAGCCCTGATTAGCCTATTTTAATTTTTCAACAAGCCTAACAAGCCTATTTGTATTTTTCAACAAAGCTTATTAACTTTTTCTTTTTTCAAAAAATTTTTTGGTCCAAAATTTTTATATAGATATTTTAAACGGACCTTTCGTTTGATTAAATTCTTAATTGAATTTATTAGGTAAAATTTTATTTTTTGAATACCTAATTTTTAATTTGTTATAATTTAATCATTCTAGTTCATTTTTATCCAATTAAGATTTTTTTTTAGGTTTATCATAATCATCATGAATCCCTAAATCTGGGGGATGAGTCATGCATGGTGACTAACACAAAATGAGAAAAATATTAATTAATCCTTATATAAATTAACAAATATCCAATTAAAGGATAAAAATAAAAAAATAAAGAAAAAAAGATAAGGAAATTCGGCTAAGGAGAGATTTTTTTCCTTTTGGATATATCCTCCCCCCTTATAAATGGGGGAGGATGTTTTTATTTAAAAGGAATGGCTTTGATAGCAAATTTGGTTATTTTTCCTTAAAAATTTTAAAGTTTTATTAAGATTTTGAAATCTTTGAATGTAGTTTCATGTACAAATATTTTGATTTTTGCTTATCTCTAGTATTTTCCATCATATTTCTTTCTTTTAGTGAGCTTAATAATTGCCTGTGCTCATGGATTTGGATCCATGTTAAAAGGCCAAGTGTAAAAGCTATGAACAATTCTCTTGATTTAATTGTTAAATTTTATTTTTTCTTAACAAAGGTTTGATTTTCATCAAGAAAATATGATTTTGTGGAAATGTTGCTAGTTTTATCACATGGATATTTTCGTGATTATGTTATTTTCCTTGGTATTTTGATGTGAATATTTGATAAAGCATGCTTTTATGTCCATTTTTTCATGACTTCATATATATTGATGGTTATTTGAGCTTGGTAGAAAGTAGGATATGTGTTTGTAGTGGAAAAAGAAAATTTTCTTGGTTGATAGAGCTTGGCTGAAAATGATTGCGGCCTTTGGATAATTTTCCATTTGTGTTTTAGTGATATTTTGGACTATTTTGTAAGGTTTGAAAGTTATAGGGGCTTAAAAATAAATTTGCTAAAATTTTTTAAGGCCGTGGATAGGTATTTTCAAGTTGGCCAAATCTTGCATGGGTGATTAGATGATGTTTTTTTTTTAGCTTTTGCTGTTATGTTATAATTTTGAGAAATATGAGGACTAAATTACAAAAATTACAAAATTTTTCCAAGGCTATACCAGCTTGGCTGAATGCTTGGTGAGACTTTTAAGAGTGTTTTCATGCATTTTTAATATGTTCAAGTGCATATCATGCATTTTTAACTTTTTAGGGGCCTTTTTGTAATTTTATTATGTTTAGTGGTTTATTTGCAAAACTTGAAAAAAATTGTTCAAGGCCAAAGGTACTTGGCCAAATAGTTCTTGTGATTTTTGGTACATTTATCATGTTAATTTTGATGTGCTTGGTGTTTATTAATAATTTTAAATCACGTAGGGACTAAATTAAAAGGTAAAAGAAGTTTAGAGTTGATTAGGTAAAACCTTTCATTTTAAGATTGAAAAGGTCATTTCCCACATTAAGTTGCACATTTAGGGTATTTTGGTCATTTTAGGAATATTTTTAGCATTTTAGCTATTTTAGGGTTAAAATGTAATTTTAAAAAATTTAAGGGCTTATTAGTAATATTTGCATTTTAGGTCATATATGCCATCTAAGTTACTCATTTAGAGTAAAATTGTCATTTTCTATCATTTTTAGAGTCCTTAACGAATACTTTCATGTCAAAGATAGACCTCAGGGAATTTTAGTAATTTACCTTAAAACCAAGTTCTATGTTATCACTAGGATACTTTCATGTTGAAGGTGCATAAAAGCGATACGTTTGTCCTTTTATAATGATATTAAGTCCTTTAGGTTATCGGGATACTTTCACGTCAAAGATACACCTTAGGGGTATTTTAATTTATCTTAAAAATGAGTCTTTTATGATCATCGAGATTCTGATATGTCAAAGATGCATAATAGGGATAGGTTCATCCCTTTATAATAATATCTAGTCTTTAGGTTATCAAGATACTTTTGCATCAAAGGTATACCTTAGGGACATTTTAGTAATTTATCATAAAATCGAGTCTTTGGGAGTCATTGGGATACTTTCATGTCGAAGATACACTTTAAAGGACATCTTGGTCTCTTCAACCAAGTCTGAATCTTCGGATAAATTTCTATTATTTTTAGTAAAACCTAAATTTTTCAAAAATCGAGATAATATTCTTGAGTTCAAATAGTCCATAGGTGTGCTTGCCAGAATATGGAAGTTACCTTATCGATTATTTTAAACGAAGGTATACCCTCTTAAAAAGCAAATTAAATCAAATTTTTTTGAATTTCATAAAAATAAAACCTTTCGTATTCCTCTAATCCTTCAGTGATGTACGAAATATATATTTTAATTTTTTTTTTAAAAAAACCTTTCATACTCTTTCGATCCTTTGGTGGGGCACGAAAGATGTAATGATAAAACTTTCATGTTCCTCCAGTCCTTTGGTGGGTACAAAAGATATTTTGATTTAAAAAAAAATTAAAAACTCAATTTTATCAAACGGAATAATAAATTTGACTTTCGTCAAATTTTGAAGTATGGGAATTACAATTAAATATTGGATATTGAAGCTGAAGAAAAAACACATCTTAAGTTAACACGTACTTAATAAGGTACCGATTTGCTGGTGGCATAAGAGGGATCGATTCTTATTCATGATTGTAACCAACTCTCGAACCTTTTCACGTGAACTCTAGTATTATCGCAGACCTCTGAGTTTGTTTTTAAGGGTTTCGTAATGCTCAAAATACAAACTCTGTTAGGTGACCAATCTCACCTAGCCTAAATAGATTGGTGGCGACTCCAAGATAATTGGTCGCTTTCATAGTGACTATTTAAGATTAAATTGAGTAAGCTACTCATCTTGATAACTCAATCTCTAAAAGTAAAAAAAAAAAAGAATAATGATATATACAAAGGAATGAGGGGTTCACTTGCCTTTTTAAGTCCAGCAAGTCAGGTTTGCATCTCAGTCACGTTACGATAATGACCATTGAAATTATGTCCCTCAACTTGATGATTATAAGTTTTTTTCCTTTAACCAAGCACTATACTTTTTCATTACTATCCAATACAACTCCTTTGGACTAATAGCGATGTTGTATTCACTCTCCAATTTGCCATAAACTTAGCAGAAATGAGGCAGCCTCTTATTACAGAACATAATCATAGGTTTGTTGCCTTCTCAAGAATTCACCATAGTGGCTCTTTTAAGTGCTAAAGAAATACTCAAATGAAATTTAACACGTAGGTATCTACCCCATTCCATGTGATTACAATTAGAACTAACTTCCTCTACTACCACAATGGATTTTTCGAGAACGATACCTAATTTTACATTCATCATCCTAAGTGACGAGGCGTGGATCTAAACCTAAAATGTGTAGTGATCCATAACTATTGATTCAAGTTGTAAGGAGCCAACAAAATCTCATGCTAGAACTCAAAGGCTTTAGAGAAAAATCTTATGTTTTTTTATGCACTGCCCGAAATGAAACAAAAATATTTATCTCCAACCTCCTAAAGTTTCAAACCATTTTGCAATTTCCAAACATTATGAACAACATTTTTCATAGCCTTTAGATTAATTCCTTTTCGAGTGAGCACTTTGCCTATTAAATAATTATTTCCTTCAGCTAATGTTTCATCCATCCATTCACTTTCAATGATTACTTCCTATCATTTAGTCTTTAGTTAATGAAAGTTTCTTGTACTTATCTTCCAATCTTTTCTCCATAATTCTCATATAGTTAGATAAAACTCGCACAATTGAAAAGATAGATCTTGGATAAAGCCAAGAACAAACTCTGAGACAGGAAATCCAAGGGGAGATGTGACTGTTAGAAACTACTATAGAGCCATTATTGAAAGAAATTTTTATTTGACCAAATTTTTTATTACAAAAGATGAATTAATTTAATAAATTTATTAAAGATGAATTAATTTTATCTAACTAAATTAAGTATCAAAAACCCTAGATTGCTGATGAATTAAATGTTAGTTGTGTTGTTAGATTATAGATGAATTAATTTACTAAATGTAGCAAATTTGTTATTTTTTCTTTAACAAAATACTAACTATCAAGAAAAATATCAAATATACTTCTAGAATTGTTATTTAGCAATTTAAGTACAGTTATAATTTTTAATTTTCCATACAAATTTTTTTCCTTATTTTATGGACTTCAAAAATATATATTAAAGCTATTAAGTTTAACCAAAATATTAATCATCTTGATAATATTCATAAACTCGTATAAGAATTGATTTAAAAAGTTTCCTTGCTAATCAGAATTTCATACTAAAATTTTGAATTGTAATGGTAATTTATTGTGCCACTTAGACCTATTCATGGGATGGGTCCAGTTGAACCATGCTTGAATAGTAAAAATTTTAATCGCCTAAGGCTTAACCCAATCTAGCCCATCGAGCCTAAAAGCATGTTTCAATGTTTAAAATATATTAAAATATAACATATGTATATTAATATTTATATGTCTTCGTAATTAAGTTTTAATGAAAATGATTTTTACTAATTAAATGATAATTTAGACAGAATTGAAATATCGTATCACAGGCATGATCCAATTCGAATTAAGCAAAACAAATAGCCAGTCATTGGACAAATCTACCAATAAGCAAATTTCTTGGCCAAAGCTCACTACAAGATGAAAATTTTTTTTTGAAGGAAATATTTTTCACGAAATTCATACCTTTTTTGACAAAATTTCGAAATAGGTTAAAACTTTTAATGGTGAATTTTTAAGGTTTTAGCAACAAAATTTTAATATTTTCCACAAAAAATCTTCACCACTAAAAGTTTGGCATGAACCAAGGTCATTTTCGCCAATTGTTTTGTGATGAATAATCTATTTATTGAGACAAAATTTTTTGTTGAAAAAAATTATATGTTAAATATTTTAAATGAAAAATTTTATTCAATGGAATGTTATATTAAAAAAGTTCGAAGCCTTTTCTTATGAAAATTTTCGATGGAATTCTATTGAAAAATTTGATTTAGGTGTAATTAAAATCTTCTAACAAAATTTTCATTGAAAATTTGATTTCTTGGAGAGAATTTTTAATGTTCAAAAATTTTTGCAACGAGAATTTTAATAACAGAATTTCATCAAAATAATTTTATTGATGGAATTCCATCAAAAAATTTGATTTTGTTGTCAGTACAATTTTCTGATGGAATTTTCATTGAAAATTTAATTTCTTGGAGGGAATTTTTTATGTTCGAAAATTTTTGCGTTGAGAATTTTAATAACAGAATTCGTCGAAATAATCTTATTGATGAAATTTTGCCAAAAAATTTCATTTTTACGTGTAATTAAAATTTTTTCAACAGAATTTTTGTTCAAAATTTGATTTCTTGGAGGGAATTTTAAATGTTTGAAAAATTTTGTGATGATAATTTTAATATATATGAATATTATAATTATATAAATAAATTTATAGATAAGTTTTTATAACTACAAAAAATCGTCGACCAAAATTTGCATCAATAATAACAATTATCGACAAAGTAATTAAACAAGTCATTTGTCGCAAATAGTATTATCAATGAAAATTTTTATCGATAATTAATTACTTTTGTTTGGAATATTTTTTGCAACCAAATATTCTACCACCTTTGTTTCATTGATGGAATTTTTTTTTGTTGGAAAAAACACCAAACCTGCTAGAAATAATATTTTCAATGAAATTTAAATGCCATTATTTTCAACATAATTTTTATTTCAAACAAAAAAATTATTAGCAACTTAAGTATTTTCTATTGCTGTAAGCCTTGCAAGCCAATCCCTTTAGCTTCTAATACATAAGCTGCTAATAATTTCTTATAACATAAATTATGTTTTATAATGTAATATGAGGTATTTCTTTATTCATAAGATTATTTGATAATAGTTATTTATATCCTGTGCAAATAAAACCCATAAGACACATTAACCTTTGTAAAGGAATTGTAATGTGTTAGAATTATGAGATCTTTAAACATTAAAACTGCATTTCTAAAAATATTCTCGGTGATTGTATTGTCAAGATAAGGCATTGACAATGCACAAAGACTAGCATATATTAAGCCTTTATGCATTTAATGCATGTAAACTGATCTCATATTTTAAAGTATGTAGATACTTGAGGATAACATATGTGTGCTTGTTATAAGAATAAGTTCACTTAACATGACTGGTTGTGAGCGCATTTCACTCAAGTGTCTATGGAAAAACTCTTATTGTATCAGTAATGTAAGTGATCCTTGGACTTGTGACACTGTTATATGGATCCTTATACTTAAGATCATTGTAAATAGGTCCAAAAATAGATGGATACCTATTGTAAGGTGGTTTTTGGGTATGACATAAAGTGTATTGAAGGTGGATGAGTAGTCCAGAGAGGATTCATCACCCCAAGTGATATGAGGGGACATATCTCAATTGTTCCTTGCTCATGTTAACTCAAAGTCCTTACCTAAGGCAATATTAACTATGAAGTTTCACATATGGGTGACAAAAATAATATGGAAAGGGTTAAGAGTAAACACTAAACTAAGCTCTTACCTATTCCAGGATATATGATCAAAATGATTGAATTACACTAAAAGGCTTGTCAAAACTACTTTGACACCTTCAGAATGTCAGATGGGCCGTGATGCATTACTAGATGTCAATCTTAGTCTATAACTATAATTACTCTTAATTGGATTATTTATATTTATTGTCAATATGATGGAGGCTTAATGTGTCACATAAATAAAGGTGATTTAAGGAAATTAAAATGAGATTGGGTTTAATTACCTAAAAAGTAAAAGTTACTAAGGCCCAATTTGAATTGTTCAAAGTTCAAGGACTAAGGAGCAATCATCTGAATATCTGATAGCACTGTGACCCTAGGGATTTAAGGCTGATTTATCCCTTGCTCATAAGAATGAACCCTATGCATCGCTTGGAATTTTTGAATGAAAGAGATTGCAACACCTTAGGCACAATAGTGCCACCTGCTTGTAGACTTGAGAAAAATCAATTTTTTTTTCCTTTGAGTTTTAGCATAAGGATTCTTTACCAAGTGAAGATTTTTGAAACCTAAACCACTAGCTTTGCTCCAAGCAAAGTACAATCTCAACCTTGCAAAAGTTTTCTAAGTCACACAAATGGATCACCATTAGAAGCTGAATACTTGGATAGCTTTGGTTTATGACAACTGGGCTTGGTGGATCATAACAAATTCATTGGAATGACTTTCTAAGGATTGAGGTATGACTTTTTAGATCGTAGATTTTTTTATTTACTTGGAGGCTAGTTAGTTGATCCATTGAGGTTGCTCGGTATGCTCCATTGTGCATTCTAAATAGTTTTCTGGTTTTATTTTAATTTTTATAACAAACCAACTTACTTGAACCCGAGCAATAGACATGTGATATCTGAGATATGATCCTTTGAGTGGTATTAGAGCCTCTTTACTAGCCTTGATTGGTCATGAACTTGGTTGTTACTAATAGTAAAAAGTTTCATTAAGTTTAGTTTATTACTTGCAATTTTTGCATGATTTTTTCTAAAATTTTTTGTACAGTTACAACACGTTAATTATGTGTTTTTAATCACTTTTAACTATTTAAAAATTAATTTTAATAAGTTTACAGTGATTAAATCTGATTAGCAATGTTTAAGCATTATTCTTATGGAGATAGCTTTAGTTTGGTGATTTTTTTACCTAAAATTGTAGAATTTTGATCATTGTCTTATTTCAATTTTTTCCTCGAATTTGAGCCCTAAAAAATTCATGAAAGGTTCACGACACTTGCTGGAAAAAATCAGCAAAAGGATTCATTCAAAAATGTTTCAGATCCAAACCATTTAGGGCATCATATGCGTGCATATTTCATGGATGCATTCGAACTTAGCTTCATGCTACTTTATTTATGGCATCAATGCAGCATTAGGTGCTGGAATTTGCAACAAAAACCAAAGATTTACTGGTAGCAAACTATAGGTGGCAACTTGGCTTTTGGTGCCTAGAGGAAGCCACCATATGGGGTGGCAAACTAAGGAGGATAAGAGTCTTTTTTGCATCAACCTCCTAGTTAGGCGCAACATGGAGTTAAATCTTGATAGAATATTACTCTAATTAAAACTCCCAATTATCACCAAACTATGGTTATCCAATTAAATAATATCTTAAAATGTTTAAGACAATATTGGAGAATGTCTTAATTTAAATGATTAATCCTAATTAGAGTAGGTTGTGTCCTAATGAGATTAGGATAAAGTTTAATCATATAAGAAAACTTATCTTCTTAATTAAATTAAGACAAGATCAAAAAACTATTTGAAGTAGATAACTAGATACTAACTATTTTATTTATTCAATTAGATTCATAAATTGTTATGGATGTATCAGATGATTATGGACTTAGGCCTAATATGATTATTGATAGATGATTAATTGTTCATGTGTATTTAAAATTTTTTATTTTTGAATAGCGTTGCATACCCTATCTTATCTATATTTTTTTGGCGTTGTAAAATTCTTTTCTTATCCAATTCCCCTCTAATGTAACTTGAGGTTTCTTTATTATAAATGTCATTAGACTACATGTAAGTGTAACAATAGGATTAGTTAGATAGATTTTGTAACTCGAAGATAAAGATCAAAGTGAAGGCATCATGCAGCCTAAGAGATTGCACGAAGCTTATGAATACTTTGTTTGTAATCACTTAAGAATTGACCAAGCAATTACCTTTAATGGCTTAAGGAAATTGCATTAGATAAAAGTATATAATCATCTAAGTAGTATGCATGATAATAGATTTATTTTATGTGATAATTAAAATGCTATGAATGCTAACAAAGATGAGGCATTAAATGCTACAAATAAATAAAAATCCTCCTACTATAGTAAGTCACATGCTTCACATGATAGAGACGCCTTCCACTATTCATAACAAGATACCTAAGTTTCAGCCATAGTAGACTTATTAGGCTATCCCCAAGTCAAGCCTGCCATTAGAGGTGCGTGAGTTATGAATGATGGGTTTTACTTAACTAATGCCACATTGTTTAAATGCTTACAAACTTGATCACATAGTGTTGAGGTAATGGTTAGGCAAAATGCATATGATGCATTTGGACAAAGAGATGCCCCCTAACTGATCTAGGAGTTACATAGAACTACAATTAGTAAGTCATGTTGCCAACCTGATTAGATCTGTTGTGATTTGTTGGGCTATCCCCAAGGTTACAACATGATTGAAAGGGGTCCCAAGCTATTAGAAATACCTTAAAGAGATTTTTGTATAATAGTAAGGGCTATTATATTGAAAAATTAGTGAGGAGACCAATAAAGATTTAATACCTTGTCATTAATGGTTTAAAAAATGAAAAACTAATTAATATTCATTTTCACTTTTTGTTAGATGAAATGATAAAAGAATATTCACAAGCACATCTACAAAAACTTCGTATATGAATCCATAAAAAAATGATCCAATTAATCAAGATGCACAATGAGGATTGTATCCATACGATTTTGCATTTCTCAACAAATCAAATCTATTTCATTATTCTAAGTGGTTATTCTATTTTGGGGAATAAATAACTTGCTATTCTTAACTCCTGGGTTTAAAAATTCCTATATAATTTAAGTGACATAATAAAAGACTAGGTTGTTGATAATGGTATTTGCATTAACTGCATTGCGAGGCATATTTACTACTGATAAGCCCAAAATGTTTCGATTGTTAGGACAAATTGAGAAATATTCTCAATAAATGAAAGGTAGCTAATTTTAGCATTAATATGATTGAGATGAATTACTTTATTATTGATTCAATTGCTTGAATAATTGATTCAGGGTGTAGATCACACTCATGTAATGACATATCTTTATTAAAGAATAGTAGACAATTGGGCTCTAATGAGGCAGTTGTAAGAATGGGTAATAGAGCAAAATTTGCTATTGCTATTACTGGAACCTATAACTTATCATTGCTTTCAAGCTTGACCTTAGAACTTAAAGAATGTCTTTATGTTCCTAGATTATCTAGAAACACTATTTTAGTCGCATACCTCATAGCAAATGATGATTTCAAGTTTAGAAGTAAGGGCAACAATTGCTCGATCATTCTAAAGGACATGGTTTTCGAATCAGCCTTATTACAGTATAGGCTATTTGAACTGGATCTAAAAATGCCTTTACTTAACATAAATGTGAAAAAAGCGTAGACACTCTTTTTTTTTTCTGGGTTTAATTTTGATTCTAATTTTAATTTTAGTTTCAATTTTAATTAGTTTTAATTTTAATTTCAAGAAAATCCAAAAAAATCAAGAAATACAAAAAAAGGAATAATGTGGATGAAAATAAAACTTTTTGGATTAAGATTAAAATTTGAAATTTTAATATTAATGTAATAAGAGTTGTCATTAAGTTGAAAATAAACTTTGATTCCAATAAGAATTCCTAACTAGATTAACATAAGATTATAGTAATTTTTCACTATAAAAAGGAGCCTAATCTTAGGTTTTCGACACACAAGTTAGGACAATTACATAAGAATGAAGTAAAACAAATAGAGACAATTACATAAGAATGAACCAAAACAAGTAGAGAGATTTATTCTTTTTCTTAAAAAATGTTGTTTTCTTTTTTTTTTTTTTTGTTTAGATCAAGAATTTTTGTCTTAGGTTTTGGAGTACTTTATGTAAAGATTGAATAGAGGGAGTGTCAAGAGTTTTTGTGGACTTTTTTGGGTTATTGGAATTTCATTGGTGGCTTTTTTGATGAAATTTGGATTTTTTTACGAATTCTTCAGTGATTTCAAAGTTTTTGGGAGTTGTTTTTTGAATTTAAGAATCTTCCAAGCATTGTTTGGCTTTTCTAGTACTAGCACTTGATAATTTACAGCATCAAAATCTAGATTTAGATGACTATTCATCTTGAATTGGAGAGTTTTATCAACAAGGCATGAATTTTTTTTATCAATTTTACAAATAAATAAAAAAAAAGCTTTTATCGCTTGTTTATAGGAATATGCAGATAGGGGTTAGTAGTTGTACGTAGGTCCACCAATCACCCCCAACATGTAGAGATGACAAAATAAATTCAAAATCAAAAACCCGCCTAAAAAAACCTAAGCTTGAAGTGAACTTGATTTGACCAAAAAGTCAAAAACATAAACCGAGAAAATCTGAACTTGAAGTGGCCTGAACATGAAAGAATTCGAACCTAAAAGAACCTAAACCCAAGTTTAATAATAAAAATAAAAATGATGAAATTATTATTAAATAATTTTTTATAAAGTAAAAATTTAATTATCAATTTTATTTTAATATTCTTTTAATAATTTGATTAAATATTAAAAACATATGTTTGATTTCATATATGATAAAATAATAATTTATAAAAAAATAAATCATATCATAAGCTTTCAGAACATTTTCAATGGGGTATATCATCCATTTATCACTTTTTCTTTAATTTAATTAGTTAAACTCATTGAATATTAAGAGTTCATGTATATTAGTAAAGAAATGGTGCTTCTTTAAATATTATTATGTTTGTATTATTGTTATTTCAAGTAATGATAATTATAGTCTAATAATAGTATAACAAAGTAATAATGTAAACTAAAAAAATATGAAAAACATAATAGATAATACAATATCAAGAATGAAAAAAAATTAATCTTATGTTAGACTTAGACTAGCAACTAGACTTGTTCATGGGTCAGCAATCTGCCCCGCTTGGTAGGCCTGGTGAATCAGGCTTAGGCTCAAGTCTCAAATTTTAAGTTTCAGGTCGACCTAGTTAGAAACAATGCTTTTTTAAATAAAATAATACCTTTTAATTTTAATTTAATTATAAATTATATAAATATTAATATAAAAATAATTTTTGAATATTATGAATAGTGATTTAAGCCTAAATGGATAGGTCAGGCTATGCCAAATTCAGGCCTAGGCTTAAAATTTAAAAATTTTTAAGGCGCGGCTCATGGACACCTCTACTAGCAACTTAGTAAAAGAGAATATAACGGTATCATAATAAAAAAACAAAAAAAAAACTAAAAAATTAGTATATATTATTTAGCAACATCTGTACCCAACTATGGGTTAAAAAAAAAGAAGTTAAAATGCAATTGCACTTTCAAAAACTATATTTAATAGTACTTTAATGGCAAAAAGAAAAAGGTATAATATAAGAACACTAAATAGCCAAAGAAAGTTATGAATCTTAATTAATTTATAAAAAAAATTAATTTGTCATTTGCAAGTATCACCCCAATGTGCAAAAAATTAAACCTACAAATTAATATTAAAACAAATATTATTATAGATAAAGCTTTTATTAACTCTTTATGATTGTAAAATTAATATTAAAAGTATATTGTAAAGAAAATGTTTTGTTTTAATATTTTCTAAAAAAGAATATTGTAAAGAATATAATAATATTATTTATTATTAATTATTTTACATATTATTGTATTTGTATTTTGTTGCCAGAGAAATATTTTATACATAATTCTTTAAAAATTTTAGTTTTTCATATCTTAATATATTATAATATAATCATAACATGAGTTCAATATATAAATATGTCAAAATTTATATAAAATGAAATACTAATAAATGAAAATTTTATATAAGTACATAACACTTCCATACGACTATGAAATAAAAAGTAATTCGAATTGAACATGACGAGTGATGGCATGTGACACAAAATTGAAAATTTTAAATGCAACATAACTGCAATGCAAATACAATTGGAAAATAATTAAAATATAACATGAATACACAAAATGAGTCAATTATTGTAAATATCAATATAATCAATTTGCAATATCAATATTGTAATAATAAATTTATGTAAAAATTAATTATATATAAACATAGATTTTAATAAATAAATAATTTAATAATTTACTTTTTAAAACATTAAATTATGTAAAAGTAATTACATTTAACATTAAAAAAATGATGTCCTAAATATAAAAAGACCCAAACTCAAACAAACCTGAGCCAAACTTGGAAAAATCTTCGTTCTTATTACCTTTGCCAACATGTATGTGAATTTTCTTAAGTCTTGTGCCTAACTTTCAAGCTTTAGGTGGCATTGATGACATCATGATGATGTAACGTAGAATGATGACAAATTTTTTATTACTTCTATTGCTTTCACATTTAGTTTCTATATTTATGTGATTGATAATTTTTTTTCTGGTTTCCGTCTTTGTTTTGTTTTGTGTTGAGATGTTATGATTAGATGGTCATAGTTATTTTACAGTTAAATATTTATTGTAAGATTATTATATGATGATGGTATTATGTTATGATTATCGTAAATTAGATGGTTAGCTATGATTATGTATTTATCTTATCATATTTGATGTTTATTATTTGTTATTTATATTTTCTTATTTTATATGAATGATTTTAACATTAGTTTTTTTATTTTCTAGTCTAACCTAATTTTTATCTTTAGTTATGTTCTAGTTCAAGATTAAAATTTTCATCAATATTTCATGAATAATTGATCTTACTTCTCTTTAATTTCAATTATTTATTTTTTTATTTGTTTATTTGGTAAGTTTAATTTAACTTTTGAGTCGGTTAGTTTTTGTTCATTAATTTATTTTAGGATATAAGTTAAAACCAATTTAGGATATTATAAGACTAATTAGGTAATATCTCTAGATAGGTACTTTGCGGTATTGATCTTTCCCTAAACTTAACCAAATTTCTAAACCTTGTTTTGGTAAGTAGACTATGACCTATCCTTTTTAAGTGCTCTCTTCCAGCTTAGGATTACATTAAAAGAGATAGATCATATTAGTGACTAATCACACATTGATAAGAATGATTAGTGGCAACTCCATAAACTTAGTTTATCATGCTAAATTTATATTTTGGCATGTTACTATAGCTTGATGACTCCAACTGGGGACTTAGAGAGTCGAGCTGTAGGTTAGTTTTATATTATTCTCAGTTTTAAAAGTTAGTTTTAAATTGATTTATTTGTAATTATTGGTTTTCTAATGCTTTTAACCTTTTGTTTTTGGTTTTTATTTTTTTAGTTATTTTTGCATGTCTTTCTTTTGTTTGAGTCAAAGATTAGTTGTTCTTTCCTACACACCACACTTGCATGACATAAACATTATACTTAGGCTTATCATTTTAGGAATGGTAAAGTGACTACATCTTGAAGGGGTAATAACCTCCACATAAGCTAGCGAAGAACTCTTAGGAGTAAATTACCTAAGCTTTTAAAGGGTGTTAACCTCTGCATAGGCTAGGAAATACTCTTACTCAAATTAAACCCTTTTCGATCGAAGCCTATAATGAGTGAGGATTGAGGTGCCTTATTCATCCTCCATGGATGAAGTTGGGAGAAATTTAGGGACGTTTTAGATTCGTCAAGTATCCTAAACCCAACATACGAACAACCTTTAGGAGCCAACCATAGGATATAACCATGCCCACTTATTTTAATAACCTAAATAAGGATGCATGAAGAAACGCTTCTTACCTTATTTTATTTATTTATTTTTATTTTTATTTATACTTTAATATTATTATGATATGACATTACTGACTATTTTCTTTCTTTCTCATGAATTCATTCCATTATCATCACATGGAATTTTTGCCATATAACAATTGATAGCTAAGATTAATCTTTACATAAATCCATGGATAGCAATTGTTAATGCAATAGCTTAAAGATTAGATTGAAAGAAGCTCAAAAAACTGATGATATGCACTATCAAATCATAGAATTGAAGGCAAGGATACATCCTTTTCAACCTAATGGTCAATGTTTGTTTAAGCTCTTGGAAGAAGCATAGGCTTATTTTTTAACAGATCAAATAATTTGTTTGAAGGCATTAGGACTTTAGGATTTTGGGTTGTTTTAAGAATTCAATGTTATTAAGATTTGTTTTATTATGTTATTTTATTTTCAAAATTCTTAGGATTTTAAGATGTTTTAAGAATTTTATGGTGTTTAAGATTTTTATGAATTTTCATGTAATGTTAGGATTTCTTTGGATTTTTTATCCTTTAAAATTTTTAATTAAGATTTCTTTTATCCAAATTTGTTGTATGGCAAATATTCTCCCATATACATGGCATCCATGCACATTTGCATTTATCATTTTAACTTTAAAGTTTTAAGCATAGTGTCCTAATATAAGAAATTTTTAAAAGTTTTAAGGATAACTCGGTAATCAAAACTTTGGAAGAGTTTGTTCACCATTCTTGTAATATTCGATCAAAGACTAGAGTAATGGCTGAAGAATAAGCTTCAAGGATGGAAAGAATTTAATAGGCTTAAAAAGAAATGAATAAGCAATTAAGAAGATGATAGAAGTCATGATGAGTCTAAAAAAAGGAACAAAATGATGCTAATGAGGTTAATCTTCAAGAAAAAGACCAAACTACAAAAGAATCAATTTGCCCACCAGTTTCTTATCTTTTAGCTTAACCAATGCAAAAGCCATACAAGGCAGGCCCTAGTTATCCACATGCTCAAACTCAATATTTGGGATATAGTTTTCATGCTCCTAAGGTGAACTCTATTCAAATTTTGGACTTAAATGATCCCAAAGAATAAAAGAAATTGAAGGTGAAAGAAAAGATTGACTCTCATGAAATGTCCTTTATTGAAGAAAGATTGCAAGCCATTGAGGGTTTAGATTTTTGTAAGGCTGTGGATGCTAAATGACTTTGCTTGGTACCACATATGGCTATCCTATATAAATTTAAAACTCCTGATTTTGAGAAGTATGATGAAACCAAGTGCCTAGTAGCTCACATTGCCATGTGTTATTAGAAGATGGCTGCTCATACTAAAGATAATAAGTTGCTCATTCATGTATTTCAGGACAATTTCACTAGTTTCGCTGGCAGTTGGTATGCCTAGCTTGACAATAATCACATTCATTCTTGGAAAGGGTTGGCAAAAACATTCATCACTTAATACTAGCACATTATAAACTTGGCTTCTAATAAATTGTCATTGTAAAATATGGACAAGAAGCTAACAAAGAGTTTTAAAAAGTATGCATAAAGATGAAATGACACTACTACATAGATCCAACCACCTATGTAGGGTTACTCAGGAGAGACATAGGTAATTTACATCTGGTAAGTTATTGCTATGACTCTGCGAAAGGTTACTCACAAAGGCAGATAGCTTACTTCCTCCTAATGATTGGGTTATAACCTTGCCATGGAGTTTGGCGGGACTCTAATGCACATGCAAGTGTATGGTGTATGACGGGGAAACGATCAAACCTTTTTTGCTTACTCCTGTATTACCACTTTTATTAAAATGATGATTATTCAAAAATAAGACAATCCTGACAATCATGTTAAAGAAAAAGATTAGTTGACAAAATGAAAAAAGGGCCATAGTTAAATAATGACCTAAGATCGAAGGAAACAAGAACCTAATGAGACACGGCTAGTTATTGGCCTAACTCTTTATACAGTCCCCAGTGGAGTCACCAAGCTGTCGCAACATACCCCGGGGTGGATCTCCATAGATCTATGGGTGTATATGACTTAAAATATTTTTCTAACTAGGAAATGTTTTCTTGACCGAGACTTTTCCTTTGCAATGTGATGAGAATGCAAAAGTATAGATTCTCAACTCCTTATATAGTGAGGGGGACCAGAAGATGAATTGCTCATCTTAGTGGTCTCGGATGACCATCACAAAGTGGCCAATGCTTAGAGTGTCCACTTATCATTTTGGGCTAAGCATGATCGGATGCCTATTAAAACCCATGTCTTGAGTTACGAAACTCGAAACATCGATCTCATGGTCTACGTGGTACAAAGATTCGCTATTTGTGTTCGGGAGTTGGTTATGCATGATGAGGCACAAACCTTTTCATGACGATCGAAATCAGTACCTTACTAGCTATGTCTTATCTTAGTTTCAATTCTTTCGATCATAATGCATCGGTATTTTGATATAATGCTCTTTTAATGCATGAATTTTATAGAAATACAAATCCAGGTTTTGATGAAAAGATTTAATCTCACATACGCCTAGGATAGATGGGGAATATAAAAATTTTTAATAAAAATCACCTTTGGATTTTACGTTGAAAATGTAATATTCTATTTTTGGCACTGGAGAGATACCCACGCTGAACATCACCTTTAATTTTACTTGAAATGATTTGAAAATATGAATGTGAATAATCATCACAAAGAAATCACGTTAGTAAGGCAAAAAATGAAGTAACATAACATGAATGATTCAATGTAATAATAAAAAGAAGGAATGGACTATTAGAATTTATCTCGCAATCGGCATCGATTATCTGGGAATAATCGAATTGATAATTTTCAAGACGGACCTGGGTTCCTTGATTGAACGAGTTTTTTTTAAATAATAATGGGCTTGACCCTTGACACGTTCATGGAAATCTGGGAAGAAGAAAATTTTAGTTGTAGTTAAAAGACAGGGTTAGAGTATCCCCTCAGAAAGATAGGGTTGGAGTATCCCCGAAGATAACGAATAATTTTAACAAAGGAAGATTTTTAAATCTTAATAATTTTGAAAAAAGTGGGGTTGGAGTATCCCCACGAGAGGTTAGGATTGGAGTATCCCCAAAAGTGGCATGTCTGAAACTCTTTA
>JBBYHM010371705.1:0-17928 GCA_038381775.1 Adansonia rubrostipa | reverse complement strand
TACAGTAAAATGAGTGATTGAGCTAATCTTATTTGAATCGCAACATTAAACTCAGTCACTCATTTTATAATATTATAATATAGATAACTCTATTAATATATTATCCTGATTTCATTAATTTACTTGGGAAAATAATGTTTCTTAATGGAGAAAAAGTAAGAATTTCTTTTTTTAGAGAAATTAAATTACTTATGTAATTCTATTAATATATTATCTTGATTTCATTAAAAAATCGTGTCATTTCCAAATGAGATAGTGTCAGGTTGAATTTTTTTTTTTTTGGTTAAATTAATAAGCTATTAACTCGTTTTTATACTTTATTTTGACCATTAAAAGTTCAAATAAGAAATAGTAAATAAACAAAAACAAAATTTATAATAATTATTAATAAATAAAATAAAAAATTAAAGAAAAATGTAAACAAGTTGACGCATGTGAAGCAACTGTCTCATTGGAGTAGTTCTTTAGATAAATATTTTTATTTTGCTTATTTAATTTGTTAAATTTAAAAAATAATAAATGAACAATAAAAAACAATATTCTAATTTGTCCTTTATTAATTATATATTTTTTTAGTTGTATAAATTTATTATATTGTTAATTAATTGTTCAAAAGGATACGATAGTTCGGTCAAGATAGTTTCATGATTTACTTGATAGAATTGAAAACAGAGAGAAAATCAGATGAATGAAAAGCAAGAAGAAATATGTAAAGAAGTCAAATTCTCTTTTATCGAATGGAAGTGTTAAACAGAAGGGGAAATCCCTCGCAATTTAAACTGATTGATTCCTTTTCTTTGAACTAGAAATGTTATCGGTCAAGTCCCGACCCTTGGTCTCAACTGGGAAAAACAATACACTTATCCCTGACACAAAAATTACAATCTCAAACAACACAATGGCAGCAGTTTGATGACATCCATGCACTAAACCTACTGCCACAAGAGGACATATCATCCCACCAATTCTTCCCACTGAGCTTGCAACTCCAAAACCAGTTGATCTCAAAGCAGTTGGATATACCTACAAGTTTTATATTATACACAAAATAAGCTGTTACTTCGTGCAAAACACTATGTAAATCATCTTTCTTGCATACATAATGTACGTGATCTTGTCAAACCAAGGAGAGAAGAGAAAGGTCATTTACCTCTGGGGCATATATAAACACAATTGTAAAGGTTGCAGTGATGCATATTCGAGAGCCAAAGAGGAGGGCTGTCGTTACACCCTGAGGCTGATGGAATACCAAGGGAAGCAGGAAAATGCAACAGACGAAGAACATAATTGCCATTGATAACTTTCGGCCAATTTTGTCCACTGTGGCAGCAGCTATGAGGAGGCCTGGAAACTCTGCAACCAAATAAAATCTGTCTGTCAGTAAGGTGTCTTCCAGGAGTGTCAAAATAAAAACTTTTATAAGTAGATGAAAGTATATCACTGGGACAAGCAGAGAAAAATACCTGCAAAAGTAGTAATGAGAACATCTTTGTAGCTAACATCCTGGGATTTTTCTGATTGCAATTGGTTTGGACCACATGTATTACGTCCATTATTCAACTCAGTTGTCAGTAATACTAGGCCATAATATGAGAATGCATTTCCAAAGAATACTACCCATAAGAGCAGAGTTGGCCTAACTAATTTTGGTGAAAGAAGCTTCAGTACTGATGTGATGCCTCCTGCATTAGAATTCGTTGCCGTAGGAGTTGTATCTTCTGTTGGAATACTCTTTCCAGCTGAGTCAATTTCATGCTCAGAAACAAGAACTCCAGAAGGCAATTTTGTGCCATTCATTTTACCTATTTTCTCCAAAATACCAAGCGCCTCAGCTTTTCTACCTTTCAAGCATAAAAATCTGGGTGACTCCGGTGTCAGTCCGTAGAATAGAAGGAGAAATGATGAAGGGATTGAAGACAAAGCAAGTAGCCATCTCCAACCCAATCTTGGCATGACAAACTGAAAGAACAAAAAATAACGTGGATGTGGGGGGCAAATCAACATGATCAAAATCTCAATCTTATAAAGTTACTCAAACAAATGCAGCCTTCTTAATGCTATGATGCAACTAATTGCTATTAATCTGAAAAAGTTACTCAAAGAAATGCAGCCTACTGAATCTGACAAAGTCACCCAAAGAAATGCAGCAAAAATATAGCTGACTACATCTAAGAGAATAGAGATCAATTCTAAACTTCTAACATCATGGCCTTTATCATATGAATGAAAGCAAGTTTTTCAAATGTAATGACCCGAATAATCAGAGAGTTTCTTTTGTAGATCAAAATTTCAAAGTAACAAATATAACAAACTTCATCTGCAGCTTCCAAATGCAGGAGATTGAATGGAAAAGAACACAAAAATGAAAAAGGCGTTAACGAAATGAAAGATAATAAGGACATCACAGGCATACCCATGCAAGTGAGGCTTCAAAAATGGTCCCAACAGTCCAAAATGCTTGGAAAACAACCATCCAAATGCCTCTGCTTGGGGCAGGAATAAACTCTAGAAACCAGGAGCAAAGAACAGGCCCACCTCCCAAGCCAAGACCAACCAAACAACGAAGAAGAATCAATGAAATATAATTTGGTGCCACGGCACTCAACAAACCGGCCGCAGAAGTAACTAATGCAGTCATGAGGAAACCTTTCCTGAAGGACAGAAATAAGTAAACCAATGAAAAAGGGATACCGCAAGGAAAAAGAATAGAAAACGCGGCAAATATGTAAGGAGGAGCTTCATCAAATTCACTATTGCTTTCCTAAAAAAAAGGGCTGAAAAAAATACTTTTGCATTAAGTAGAGAAAAAGGATGCCATAGTGCTAGAGTAAGGGATGGATCAGTCTCTTTCCGTAGCTCCGGAGTGGACCTATTTGTAGCTTAGGCTCTGAACAAATATCTAAAAATTTACAAGGAATAACATACGGAAAGTTTTGAGTTCTACAATTCTCATCAATTCCTCTTAGTTTCACTATTAAAACTTAATCTATAGCATCTATGTTCGCAAGAGTAACAAGAAATATTTTCCAAACCAACCAGGAAGATCAGCAAGAAATCCAACTCCATAGATCCATTAAGTTATTTTACACAAAGGGCCACTTATTTATATGGAAGGAAGTACTCTAGTGCTGCCTCTAATATTACTTCAAATAGAATATCTAAAACGCTTTTCATCTCAAGATCATTGTTGCAGTTGCTAAACTAACAAAGACAGATCATAATAGCCACAAGACACTCTTCAGCTTTGGGCCAAAAACAGAAAATTCTAAAAGGAAACAGCACGTCATGTGAACAAACTCGTCAGTTCCTTCTTGGAAAGAAAAAGAATATGCTACATAACAAACATTCATAAATTGCATTGAATCGGAGGTAAAACGTGGTGTTGATAATGTTGGGGGCATACTCCATCTAAAGAAAACACAGATTCATTAAAGCAGAGATTTTGAGTGCAAGAAAAGTCGCAAAAATGACAATTCCCACCTTCTTCCATATTTATCCGAGACTACACCCCAGGAATAGGCTCCCACTAGCATACCAACAAAAACCACACTGGTTATTAGGCTCTCTTCACTGGAAGAAAGGCCCCATAAAGATTGAACTGCTGGCCCTATATACGACAGAAGCATCATTTCCATAGCTTCTGAAACCCAACCCATTCCAGCATAAGCAAGCAGAAGATATTGGAATTTTCCAAACCCCACGGCCGAAAGAGCTTCATCCGTGGTAAATGTGGGTGTTCCATCTTCTCCCATCTAAAGAACTCATAAAACAAGGTTACACAAATTAAAAACAAGCGAATTTGAGTCAGAATATTGCTTATATATATATATATACATGATTATGTTGAATAACTTAAAAAAGAAAAAAATAATCTAAATAGAAATTTTAAGAATTCTTAGCTTCAGCTATTCAATAATATTAGCAATCCTCCAATTGCGATAGAAGAAAGATAAAGCTTCATAATAATATCGTATAAGGGCACAAGGTGATCACTATCCATATGTCCACAACAAGTCTTGATTAGATAATCTAAAATATAATATCCAATTGAAATTAGATCAGTCATTTAGCAAAATACCTCAGATGTTTGTTAGAGATCAAGGAAGTAAACGAACACAGATAAATATCGTTACAATTGAAAGCTCATACACAAACAAATGTGCGTATCTGTAAAGAATATACACCACGTAAAAAATTTTACTAGGAATGTATATCCAAATTTTTTTCACGTAGCTGTTTTTACTCCTCCAAGGGAGGGTTGAATGTCCAAAATTTGACTACCCTTCCCGGCTGAATTCCTTCATACATACCAAAAAGAATTATTTCCAACAGAATTACTGCAAACAAAACATATACACAGCGGTAGATCTTGATTTTAGATTTTGATGGGCCAATTAAAATTATACTTTTTATTTTCATTTGAGGCATTTCACAAATATTTTTTATAAATATAAAAGATGTATGCAAAGAATATACTAATGAAATGTAAAAATCTCATTAAATATATAAGTTTTAGCGATTTATAAATTTACAAATCTCTTATCAATTTAATTTTCATTCTAAAATCTTAAGTGAAAGTATCAAACTTTGCAGAAAAGAAAAAGAAAAATCGTAAGTGGTTAAGACAAATGCATTTATATAGCACTGAAACAAAAACTTAAATGATCTTAAACTTCGGATAAACCACAAAAGATTTAAGATATTTTATCCAAAGAGAATTATATATGCACATATATTTCCCAAAAAGAAAAAAGGAATCTTCACAGCAATTGTAGTTTTGTGTAGAGGCCTGAGTGATAACTCAAATGACTAAGCAAAACACATTAAGAATGGTTAAAAAGACAGAACATAATTGAAACATATGAGAAGAGAAGTTACGTGAGAAAGCTATAAAATCAATTTGATTTTTCTTAAGTTTATATGATTATGACTTAATATTAGTGACAAACTTATTGATCGGTGTTTGAAATTTAAGATAAAATTTAAAAAAAAAATTAATTTAGAGGAACAATTTCAATGTATTTAATATATATATAAATATATATATATACATAATTATAGTACAGATAATTATAGTAGGGAGTTTCAAAAATTTTGGGAGGCTAAGCTAAGGCCTCTTAGCTCCTATTATCATCCGCCATTGCATATATAAATTAATTACCAGAAACAACAATGTGTTATCAAATCAAATAAAAATAACAAGTCTTGACAAGATTTTTCAGATTCATAATATGAAACAATTCAAGGGTCATTACAAAAGATAAGGAAAAAGAGCATTGGCACTGCACAGAGAACAAGAATTTAGAAAACAAGGAAGTGGGTATTCTTGGACATTGAAAAAGGAACCTGATTCAAGCTTGAAAAAGGGAAGAGCGGATCTTCTTCTTCTTCTTCTTAGGAATGATAAAATGAAAAGAAAAAAAAATTCTTTCTGAAAAGAAAATACGATTATAAGATGTCATATAAACGAAAGAAAAGGGTTATATAAATCTTTGTTTTGCAATAGAATCTTAGGTTGTTTTGGCTGTGAATTATATTTTTCTTCTTTTGTTTTTTTTTTTTTTTTTCAGGAGTTTAGATAGAGAATTTGTGGGGTTTGACTTATTCAATATGGTAAATTACACTTTGGATTTGGTGGATCGGCTAAGGGTTTTTTTTTTTTTTTTTAAAAAAGAATTTGAGATAAATCATTCATGTTGATCGAAATTCCTAGGGATAACGGATTCGCCAGAGTTTAAGCACTAATTTTGTTTGAATGAATTAATTAGCTGTCATAGGGAAATTCAAAATTTCAAAAAAAAAAATAAATAGAGATAGAAGTTTTGAAATTAAATCCAGCTATAATTGGATGGGATATGTACCTACATTTATCCAATCACAAACCAATCTTTTACCTACATTTGTCCAGCCCTCGAGCCTTGTTGAAGATAGAAGTGACTAGGGCACCTTATCCAATCGTATACCAATTTGAGTTTTGTACTTTGGCATTTTTTTTAACACTTTTTCAATAACCTATTACTGTGAGAAAAAGATGTATTTGATATAGGAATTACCTAGTAAAAAATGATGATAATGTGAAATGCATCTTTCATGCTTATTGACGGTTTTTGAATGTTAGTGTAATTAAGTTATATGCTAACTTAAAAAATATTCATGATGATGGTAGGCTTTTAAATATCCTTAATGCATGCAACTACTCACAAAAATGTCATGACCATTTAAAAATCTTGAATGTCAACCTCTTTCAAATGCATAGCTATTAATGGATAATTTCTATAAATCATTTTCATTATTCACTTGTGTCACTAGCAGTTCTTAACATTAAAATGGCGAGCCACATATTTTGTGATGATAGACTCTCTAATTAAAGGTGTTGAAATGGAAGGTAGAGAACTAAGTTAATTTCATGTTGAACCTAATTTTTCATCTAGAGCCCACGATGAATATGTTGGTGACTTTAGTGAGCCTAAAAAATAGGTTGCATTTGATGACACTAATAATAACAATGATTTTGATCTAGATATTATTGTTAATGTCAACATTTCTTATTTGTCATATAGTGACGGAGGTAGCGAAATTCTTCACCAGTATGAGCTTGCATCCATATACAGACCTTCGATCTTGACGTAATGCATGTGGCAAAATTTCCAAAACATACTCATGCATTAGGTATGCCATCAAGTTGGAATTCATTAAATGATGATCTCTATGTTGGGATGTAATTCACAACAAAAAGGTCGTGCTTTTCACCATTAAGCACTACAACCTCCAAAATTCTGTAGATTATAGAGTAGTAGAATGCCGAGCAAATATTATGGTAAGTGTACAGTGTATAGCCCAAAGTGCAACTGGAGTATAAGGGCAACATTGTTGAAAAAGAAACAAGTATGGGACATCAAAAAATATAATGGGTTTCATACTTGTACGTCTAGACTAATTTCACAAAATCACTTGAAATTAGATTCTAACATGATTTGGTCATGCATTTTACCTTTGGTTCAAGTAAATTTAACAAATTTTGCATTAGTTTTTGTTGCCGAGATTTGAAATAGGTATGGATACATGACCTCTTATAATAAAGCATATAAATTGTTTGAGTGTTTGGCGATTGAGACAAGTCATATAGTGATTTGCCAAAGTGATTAGGTACAATGCAATATTTTTTTTTCATAGAACAATAATGTAATTACAAATCATACCTGCATACTATAGTCCTCAAATGGTGCAAGGTAAAATTATTTTCTATTGACATTTTTGGACATTTAAAACTTACATTGAAGGCTTTTCTTTTGTAAAGGCTTTTCTTTTTGTAAATCTATTATCCAAATAAACAGTACATTCTTATATGAAAAATATAAAGTAACATTATTGTTAGCTATTGCGCATGATGCTAATCAAAGCATAGCATCAATTGCCTTTGCCATTGTGGAGGGTGAGACAAAAGAGGCATGTTCATTTTTTTTTTCACAATTTGTGTAGAGATATTATTACACAACTTGGAATATGCTTGATTTTTTATTGATACGAATCTATCAAATCTGTGATCAGAGACTCAGGTAGTGTATGAAAACCTCTACATGCATGTTCTGTGTATTGAATTCGACAAATTACAGCTAACTTCATGGAGAGGTGTAACAATAAGGACTTACATTGATAAGTTGTTAACATGGGTATATAATTGCATTTGTAGTTATTTAATCTTTTACAACCCCTTCAATTTTCATTTTTATTAATAAGTCCATAAATTAATACATGATTTTAAAAGCATATGAGTTGAGGAGACCTCATTTCAGTAGTGTTATGAAAATCTTTGTGTAGAGAACGCAAAGCGGTCAATTGGATTAATGATATCCCAAAGGAGAAGTAGACTCAATTAGATGATAAGGGAAGATGTTGTGGACATATGACAACGAACTAACTGAATGTATAAATTCAGTGTTGAAAGGGACTCATCATCTTCCCATAACTACTTTGGTGCAAGCAGCATATTTTAGGTTGGCAAAACTATTCTTAAGACGGGAAACAAGCGGATGGCAATGTGGCGATTAGACAACACTTATTGTGAAAAAGTCATAGATGCCAAGCAAGAAAATCGAAAGAAAGCTAACTCCCACCTTATTTATGGGTTTATGCGAGTAAATTAATCATTTTTAGTTGAAGAGTCAAAAAACCCATAAAAAAGAATTGTGGCTTTGAACTATAAAGTCAATCTTACTAAGATGTGGTTTGACTGTGTGAAGTTTCAAGTAAAAAAATACCCATGTTCACATGTTCTTGCTGCATGTGCTCATATCTATATAGATTGTATGCATTATGTGGACAATGCTCACAGACTAGAGACTATATCGAATAGTTATCAACATGAGTTTTAACCTACCAAGAATGAAGCTTATTGGCCGAAATATAATTGTCCACAATTGTGTCCTAATCCAAAAATGCTGAGAGATTCAAAGGTCAGCCAAAATCAAGTCATATTTGTAATCAAATAGACCTTAAGAAGAAAGCCTAACCAAAACATTGTGAATTATGCATGAATGAGGGCCATAGCCGTAAGAAATGTCCTTATTAATCTGGCATAGAGAGGGAGAGTTCACATCAATGATAATGCTAGTAAATGTTATGTTAATGTAAATTTTAATACTTATATGTGAAATCATTCTTTAAATATTTATATTCAATGTTCAAAGGTTGGCATATTCAATTTTCAAAGGTTGGCATATTCAAATATCCCTACTGAATGCAATGCATTCACGCAAATGTCATGGCCATTTGACAATCCTGAATGTCTACCTTCTCTAGATGGAAAAAATATAAATTCATGCATTAGTCACATTCTTTGAGATTCTAATAAACCCTTAAAACCAAAAAAGATTAAGTAAGGTAAAATAAGATCGATTTTTAAATGTATAGATAAATTATTTTTTATGTAAATATAGATTCTTAAACAAATTATCAACCAAAAAGTATTTAATAGAAAGATTATCCAAATGAAAAAAATTAATTTTTTCAAGTGAGGGTAGGGTCACGGTAAGAAAAAATCCATTTGGGATTTAATTCCCAAAATAGGCATTATATTATTCGGATTTAAAATTACGATTGGACTTTTTTAACCGAAATAGGTCATTAGGATTTAATTCCCGAAATAGGCCATTATTCGAGTTTGAGTCAAAATTGATCGGTCTAGTTAAAGATATAAATTTTTATGTTACATTTTGATCATTTAAATTATTTTATGTTTCCAAGTGTTAAACCCAATTGACTCGAATCTAAAAAATAAAAATAAAAAATATATAAATATTTACATAATATAATATATTATATATTATAAATAAAATTATATTATAAAATATATTAATATAAATAAAAAAAATGAGGTTTTCCAACCTATGCCAAAAATTTGCACATTTCGATAATTAATCTCAAAATGGCCTATTTTCGTAATTAAAAATAATAATATTAAAATAAAAAACCTTCTAATCTTCTTTTTCAAAATAAATAAAATAAATATAAGTTGTCCCTAATTCAATGTCAAGAAGACTTTTTTTTTTAATTTTACTTTATAATTGCATGACAAGTGCTGAGTTACTCGATTTAGTTGAAAGAAGTGAATTTTATGTTATTTGTATTGGGTTAGTTTAGGCTTTAGGTTGGCTGTTTTCAAAGTAACTTTGACCTTAAACTAAATTGATGAGGATTATTTTGAAACATCCAATGTCATTAATGGTGAATTATGATAATTTGGAGCTTAAACTAATTTTTATGAGGGTAATGTAGCTAGCTAGGTTCGACCATGCTTAGCACCTTAGGATTTTGATTTGGCTTAGCTTAGGTGATGATGCCTTGATAAAATTTTGATGAACCAAGTTACATTGAGCTTGGATAAGTTGAAATTTAGATTTAATTTTTTAAACTTAGAAGCTCACGTGTTTAAGTTTGAGCTCAAATGGTTGAATTCTTAAGTTCAAATGATAATTAGGTTAATTAAGTTGTGATCAAGCTTATTTCCTTGTGATAGATTGTTAATGATGAGAATTTGATGGCAATTATTGACTAGATGAGCATGATTACCTTAGTTGGGCTCAGCTAAATGAATTTTATTATATGATGATTGTAGTTGGTTTGTTAGTAGTGAATAAAATAGTAGTATACTATATGCTTGATTAATTGTTTGTTTGGGGTGTCTTTATTCATCTTTTCATAAAAGAACCCTAAGAACAAGCTTTGGCTTATTCACTCAATGAGTGGAGGTTTAGTTTTGTTAAATAAGTTCTTTCAAGAACAACTTAGGGAAATCTAAATAAATACTTGAATATAAAGCTGATATGCAGCATACAAATATATTTTCTAAATGTTTTAACTAGTTGTTTATGAATCAAAGTTATAGAGTCTTATTAGAGCCATTAAGAATAGTTTAGGTGTGTTTAATATGGTTGTGTGGAGTCACTAGTTTGCTAGTTACAGCACTCAAGTGAGTGGCATTGGTGTGCCTATCACTTGTTTAGAACAAAGGAATATAGTCAAAAGCGACAAAAGTGAGTCATTTGTGTGACTCTAAAGCTTTTCATCAATGGCAATGATTAGAGTTCTAGGTCATGTCACTTAAGGATTTTGTTGTTTTCTATCCTTAGACATATATAGAATGTCATTAGTCTCGCTACTAGACATTCAAACGTCCAAAGTTGGTTAAAAAAATTAGAATTAAGTTTTCATAATCACATGTTGTTATCAAATCACTACAGTTTATCAGCATAGTGGTTTTGTAAAAGAAATATTTTTTTGATGTCGCTAATGGCATTAATTTTTTTTACTATTTTTATTTTAATCCTTATTGAATAGGTAACATAGGATTTTAAAACATCTTATATCATGGTCAAACATGCCTAAAAGAAATTTCGTAACGTGAGCTATTTAGATGGCTCTGTTTCAGAGCGTGAGCTACAAAGCAAGTTATTTTTGGTCAGGATAACTAAATTTTTTTTATTTTTCTAATATTGTTACATTAAAATAGAATAAATAAGCTTTCTAACCATGCATGCCTCTTTGAATAGGTATTTCGAATGAATCAGGAAGAAAATCTGGAGGATAAGCTATTCAAGCATACTGTGCGATGTAATAATGTCCAAATAAAAAATTCATTTGATACCAATAATGATTTTTTGGGATTTTTTAGTATTTTTAGGTTAAAATATATTGAATTATCTTTTATATTAATTTTAGTTTGTGATTTTACCTGTTCACAATAGTTTGAAATAAATTTGGAGAGCTTGAAACGTTAAAACTATCAAAAGTTTTCAATTTCTCTAGGTTTAGGTGTCCACTATTTCAAAGAATTCAGATGCCTCGGAATGGATTCTGGAAGTGTCATGTCCACGATCAATAGGTCTAGGGATGTTCAATAATAAAAGCTCATATTAAGGCTCTCAAGTTAACAAAAATTAAATAAAAATGACTTTTAGCTATACATTTAAAGTTATATTTTCTTTAATTTAATCCTTATGTCGCATTTTATAATTTCTTTTCAATGGAATCCAATCTATAAATAATTTGGTACTTGATTTATAAATATTTTCGGAGAATGCACTTTGATGGAATTTTTCTTTTTCAAAAAACTTTTTACTCCTAATTAAGTTGTAAATTCATGTTAGTCTAAGACCAATATGCAGTTGCTCTAATAGGTACCTAATACGAGTCTCGGGATATATGTTTTACTTTTTCTTTGAGATATGGTTATTTTTATGAAAAAATGGATTATATTAATATTTAAATAACTGAATTCAAGAAAATGTAATTTCGATATGTGTGATTATTTGATACCAAGTTTTGTGCATCATGAGAGGCATCAATCTTTACTTCTGGTGTAACTGACTCTGAACACAATTTGATAGATCTTTGGATGATGCAAGTCATAAAATCATATCTTTAGAGTTTTGTAACTCTTGAGTGAATGGTTTTAAAATGTGCCTAAAAACACCTAGCCCAAAAAAATTAGTGATGACTCTTTAACCCAACCATCTTATGTTTCAGTACAAAAAGTTTGAACAAGTGATTCATTTTGATGGCTAAGGCCTTACAATAATTAGAATTGTTGTCTACTCTAATATGCTAAGATTCGTATCTTGGTATATTACAAAAATTCTTTTGTGAAAATAATTAGCATGATGGTTCATGTCTAAATTACTTACTTGATCTTATTGAAAATTGTTTATAAGTAAATGATTTTGTAACCTACGAAAGCTAGCTATGATTGAAAAACCTTCTTTAACTTTCCATTATGGTTGATTGATTGATTATGAGTAGTATATGCATATGAACTCGAAATTCTACAATAGGTATTAATTATGCATATAGATCACAATTGAAATTTATTTCGATATGTTTTCTTTACTCATAATTTTGATTATGCTTAAATGCCTACATGTAAATTACATGAAAATTGAACTTTTGCATAAACTTCAATGCCTATTTTTTTTAATCATGGTATACATATACTTCATGTCATCATGTTTCATATACCTTTGAACTCTTGCTTCATTAGCATTCCTAGCTTTAAATCAATCTATCTTTTTAATATAAAAATGGGAGAATTTTAGAGGTAATGAGCTTGCTTTAATTGAATTTGTATATAACAACAAATAAGGGGAGTCATTTCATATGTGTTTATAATGATTATATCTCGTGCATATAAAATGATTTATGCTAGTTTTCAATGTCAATAGTTTTATGGCTAAATATGACCTTGATTATCATTGCCAAGTTTTACAAAAGCATTTTATATAGTTTTAAATCTTTAAATAATGCTTTTATTAGGGAGAGTTTTTATTGAAAATCCTTAAGTGTTGTAAGGGAGTTTTTACAAGCAAATTTATGTTTAGTCATATCAAAAAGAGAGAGATAGTTAGCTTTATTAGCTTTAAATTAATCTTGATTTTGATGTAACAAAAATCTAAGTGTAATTAGATTGTATTTAAATATTTTAAACTTAGTATTTTTCCTTGAATAAATTTGAAAATACATTAAAAAATATTAAAATGTTTTTAACTCCTTAACTTACTCAAAAATGTGTTGTTGATGCAAACCTTAGTATAAAACATTTTTTAGAAAAGTTTATAAGTTTTAAAGCCAAGAAAAACATTTCAAATTGATTTTATATTAATTATTGATACCTTATATGCATGTATCGATACAATACATAGCTAAAAAATGTTGAAACCCAATTTATATCGATAAAAACATGAATGTATCGATACATCTTTGAATTCTATCAATACAACCCTTCATGTATTGATACACAACTTTTTGGTGGTCATATTTTGTATACATTGTATCAATACCTATGGTAATGTATCGATACATCGGCACAAAAATGAACGAAAAGTCATATTTATAAAGCTTTCGCTGGCTTTAAACACCTTTATCGATTCCCAAAGGCTATATACCACTTCCAAGCTATAAATGGGCTTCATCAACTCTCCTAACATCAAGAACTAAAATTAGAGTGAGTCTATAATCAAATCCTTCATTTATCTTTAGGTAGTTCATTTTGCATATAGGATTAATTCTTCTTATATTTGTATTTTTTTTGTAAATTCTATCATTAGAATTCTTCATCTTTAACCTCAAAATTGTAAGCACCAAGCCTTTTATGTCATCCTTCTTTATACCCAAAATCTTGTAAAAAGGGGAGGTTACTACCTTGACCATTAAAAGGTAAAGATATTGCTATTTTAGCCTCAAAAGATCGAAAGGGTAGAGTTTATTATCTTAGCCTAAGTAAAAGATATGAAATTATAAAGGTTATACTTTATCCTTCAAAAGTAACAATTTAAGTTAGTAATATTTGGAATTCCTCGGCAAGTGAGGCCAAGGGAGAAGATATAGGCAAGGAAGCCGAACTTTTATAAATTGATTTTGTTTGCTTTTATTTTCCTATACTTTTACTTGTTTTATTTGTTCATTGACCTTACAATTCCAAGTTCTTTATTTACATTTCTCAAAATCTCACTTGAAGTTTTTATTTTAAAATTTTTTTTGAGAAATCAATTTACTCTCCCCTCTTGATTTCATATACTATAAGGTCTAAGACTCTATATACCTAACAATTGATTTTTTTGTATGAACTTTATAAAGAGAAGAAATAATGATCTCTTGAAATTAATTATAAAAGTATTGTACCAATCGTGTACAAATGAAGATGTTGAAAACAACACTCATAGTGGGTAGCCATTCCAGCATAATTTTCATTACAAAATTACAAAAGTTTAAAAACATGAGAACTATTGAAGGGCAATTAACGAATCTATTCAACTAAAAACTAAGAAGGAGAGAAAATAAGTTTTTTTTTTTCTAACTATTTTGAAAAAGTATTCTTTGGAACAAGGAAAGATTTAGGCTTCATTTGGATGGACAATGAGATTGGCTCAGTGAGATTGAAAACAATGGTGGCGGTGAGATTACTTATTGTAGCGCTGAGATTATGTATTATAGCGATAACATTAAAATTAATAGTGGGATATATGTTTGGATTCAAACGCAACAATGATAGTGAGGCGAGGATAAAAATTTACTATTAAAATTAGATTAAAATGTGTACATATAATGAAAATTTTAGTTTATTGATATTTATGGAATTAATAAATAATCAAAATTTGTTAAAATTATATTTATATAAAACAATAATTTTATTAATAAATAATTTAAAAATAATAAAAATATATTAATAATTTTTTTGTATTTATGTTTTATTATTATGTAACTTTTTATTTTTAATTAATTCATATTAATTAATTATATATTTATTATATAATTTTGTAAAATCAAATATATTTATTCATGAACTATTATATACTAAGGGTGTGGCATGCTACCATGCCGCGCCATTGTGTTCCAACCGAAACTGAAAGGGAATGCTCTCTGCAACTGTAACTGCTCACTAACCAATGATGTAATCAAATCCAAACCCTTTGGTTGTGGCAATTAGAAAATTTTTATTTAGGATCTTGTCTTTGAATAATTAATCAAAAATAATTTTACATCAAACGATCTTATAAATTAATTATTTAATTTTATATTTATTATAAATCATTTCAAATATAATTATATTAAATTTCAAATAGATTAAAATTTACATAATTATTTTGTAAAATTAAAGTTTTTTGAAGAAAATATATTTTCTTTTCTTTTTTTTGTGTTTCATTGGACGGGCAAAATACTGGCTCTAAAATGATTTTACTGGTTAAGAAAATGATTGAAAAAATGTGTGGCCTTTAAAATGTAAATGGGTCCTATGAATGATATCAAGTTTGCCTGAATGTAGGCCAGGAAACAAACTGGACATGAATACTAAAAATGGTGAGACGGACTTTAGAGTTGAGACCCCACCCCACCCCAACCCACCTCACATCCACTTCACACCACGAAAAGGATTAAAGATTGTGACGTGCAAACTCTTGTGGTTGTGGCTCCTGCCTGTTCCACCCATTCATGGGCTAAAATAGTCATTTTTCCTCCTCATTTGAATCTTGTCTTTTCATGTCTAAATTCTCCTTTGCCATATGGCTGATTTGGGATGTCTGCTTTTGCCCCGTCAAAATCATACGAAATGATATAAAATAAAATCAAAGAAATCGAGTTGCAGTTACTAGCATGAGGCAAGCAATATCAAGTTTCTTTGTTTTTTTTTCTTTTTAATAATTTTCAAATACTATATTTAATTTAATTTTTTATTAAAACTATATTAAAAGTATTATATATAATTTTTGATAAATTATATATAAATTTTAACATATTTATATAATTGTATTACGTTAAAATTTTTATCTTATTTTATGTTTTAATTATTTTTTGTGTTTATATTGGGCTTAAAATTGTCAGGTCTACGTGAAATAGCAAACAATTGTAATTTTTAAGTTTTTTTAAATAATTATTATATATTGTATTTATATTATTTTTATATTATAATTGTATACAAAGTACTAGAGATACGGAAATTTAATAAGATATATATATAGATTTAGACGCATTTGTATTGTGTTAGTATTTTTTTGTGTTGCAATGTGTTTTAGCTACTTTTATACAGTTGTGCATTCATGTTGTATTAGTATAATTTTTATAGTGTATTGTATTTTAATTATATTTTTGTATGAATATCGTATTTAAAATTAACAAATCTAATTGATACTATTTAAATTGCTTGCCACATAACAAGTAATTGTAAATTCAGTTGGCACAATTCACATTATAAATCTAATTGATACTATTTAAATTGCTTGACAATTTGTGCCATGTGCTGCAAGTTCATGTTTGTATTACTTTTTTGTATTATATTTATATTTAAAGCATTATATGTTTATAAATTTTAAGATGTTAATAACTCGTTTTATATAAGTTTTGACATGTTTTGTCTCTCATTTTGTGTTTATATTATTTTTTATGTTATGTCATATTTTAATATTTTTTCAGTGTTAGTGTTACTTTTTTATGTCATTATCGTAATTAAGATATTATATATTTATATAAATTTTTACACATTAATAATTTGTTTGACTAGATTTTGGTACTTTTATCTATTCATGTTATTTTTCATCTTGTGTTGTGTTCACATTCTTTTCCCCTATTCTGTTTGTGTCATATAATCATGTTAGGTTTCAAACTGTTAAATCTAATTAACATTATCAAAATAGCTCTTAATTTTATGTCATATATCACTATGTTAATGTTATTTTTATGTCATAATCGTATTCCATGTATTATATATTTATATACATTTCGATACATTAATAATTTACTTTCTATAAATTTGACACATTGGTCTATTTGTGTCATATTATATAATTATATTTATATTATAAATATATTAAGATAACTAACTATTTTTTTAAAAAATATTTATAGAAAAGTTTACTTTTATAACAACACACGAATAAAACACAATAAAAATTATTATAGAGTAATTACTGATAAATTATTAATACTAGTATTATATTCTTTAATTTTTTTTTGTAAATTTTTATTTTTATTATTTTGAAAGCAACATTAGATAAACTATAATCTAGTCTCCTTAATTTTGATCATTTGCTACGTATCGAAACTTTTATTTAGCGTGTATTTATTTTACTATTTTAAGATCTTACTATAATTTTTCGATTTTAACATTTAACACTATCTAATATCGAAGTAACTCAAAAGGCTGAAATATCTTGCAGTTTTTTCCCGTTCTTAAAGCGTAGCGGTAATATGATGTTCTTTACTTTGCACTGCTAGATTAAGCAGGAATCAATGATAAAATATGTCCGAAAGTTTGTTATTTAATCTTTATAACTTATTTCTAATTTGTTTTGATTGAACTGTTTGATTATATTTAGTTTAACAGTCTCAACCACAACCACAAATTTAGTGGAGTGGGGACTGCCATGCGAGGCACAAACTCCAAATAAAGGTAGAGGGGGCAATTATGGAACCTTGCTCAAGCATCTTTTATAATAAAACATGCACACAAATTGCAATTGCATCATCGTCCAAAAAAAGACACCTTCTTTAACCTAAATGATTCAATGGACCACAATTATTTAAAGTTTAAAATATAAAATTATAAAAAGAAAAACTTTCTTTATTTTAAATTTTTTAGTGAGATATCAACATTGAATTTTAATTATTAAAATTAAAATTATAACAATTCATCTACATATATCACGCGATTATTAATTTTTTTAATTCATTTTTTATAGTGATATAAATTTTTGAATTTAAAATTGAGTGTTAAATATTAATACACGTATATTTTAATTTTTAAATTTTTTATTTAGATGATTATAATTTTATATCTATATTTAAATATGCATAAAATATAAATACAAAATAATAATATTTTAAAATTGAAAAATCAAATAACATAAATACAAACTTCATGTTGTCCATGATATATATATATAT
>JBBYHM010371608.1:0-17948 GCA_038381775.1 Adansonia rubrostipa | reverse complement strand
CTATCAATTTATCTAAATCACGTAACTTAAAATGCTTTGGCTAATATCAAGCTATTGATTTAGATCCTTAATAACATTAATTCTTTATGTAGTAAAAATTTACCTACTACAACAAAATTTCTAATTGTCAGACTATAACTGATTTAAAAATATAATGATATAATACATGACATGCATCCTTAAGTCACATAAAAATATGCAAAAGATCAGAATGTGTTTATTTCATGACATATAGATATGCATATTTACATTGTAATTCCAATAATAACTTTATCATACATATATGCACTTAACCTTTAGGTTGAGAGTAAGAATTTTTTGGATACTATCTAGTGAGAGTACATATTGCCAAGATATTCCCAACATATCAAAACATTTTATCATGAAATAAAATCATAGAATATTTACATATAAATATATTTATTATTTAATTAAACATCAATATTAAATAATAAATACTTTACATGATCTAAAAAATCTAGAAAAATCTAAAATCATAAAATATTTAGGGTCTAAAAAAGATGGAACCGAAACGGCCTAGGGATCATGGTGCATGCACCACATGCGCCACTTATGTGTGTGGGATTTAGTCCCAGCCTTTTTTCTTCCTCCAGTCGGGTCGGGCTAGACCCGGCTGGATTTTTTTGATTTGTTCGGGTCTATTTATTGTTTTTGCTCATATTTTCGTGTTTTTAATCCACATTTCATGTAATTAAAGGCCTAAAAGCATGAGTTTATACTAGATTTACATGGGCCATGCATCAATTTTTATCAAAAACACAAAAATCATTATCAAACATTCAAGATTACTTGAATTCTATAAAACAATATTAGTCCCGTTTAAATATACCATAAAATTTTTTTGTTTTATTCATCTTTCTTTTAATCTTAGGGTTTAGTAACATAAATAAATGATTAATCTATTAAAACCCTATAACAATTTTAGTTTTATATGAACTAATCAAGAATTTTGTGATTAAATTTTAATACATAAAATATACAAACAAATTCATAGTATATTCATGAAATATATTTCGATGCATAAATACAAATTATGAAATTAATTATAAAATGTTAAAAATTCAATTTCATGATTTTATTATATTTATTGTAACTCGTTTACCCTCAATACTTATTATTTAATTGCATAAACAAATATACATAAAAAAATTCGTCTTTAATGAATCTCATTGGATGATCTGAAGAACAAGGCTAGAAAGCCTGACTCTGATACCACATGTAATAATTTAAATAAAACGTACCTCTTGTTATTGTTTATCAAGAACTCAGACTCGCTCCAAATACACAAAGACGAACACCCCGTATAAGCCTTCTAGTCTATATCCTTTTCTTGATAATTACCTTATGATGGTGCATAGACAATTTACATATACTAGACTAGGGATCTATACTAGAAGACTAATTAGAGTTGTATCCTACCATTAAGGAATTTGTATTTTAATTAGTTACTGAAGTAGAGTTTAACTCTTATCATTAAAGTAATTAAACTGAATAGGATTTATTTTATAATTTTACTTTAATAATTTGATTTAATTATCTTGATCCATTGATTATTATGTGGGCCATATAAAGTCTAACAAGTAAAACTGCCACTGCCATAAAATTTTTGGAGTCAAGCAAGGAAAACCAAATCCATCAAACTCTGGTGGATTCGCAATTTCTCGGGGGAGATTTCAACTTTGAAAGATCGTGTGCATAGAGGTGTTTATGTGGGAAGCGCACCTTTTTTTCTCAATAGAGACGAGTTTCACCGCAGATTAGTTTACCTTGAAAATGCCTTGTCTGTTCTGATCTTTTTCTTTTTCATTTGATTGAGTCCGAAGAAATTGTGGGTCTTCTTTTGTTTTTTGTAATTTTGGGTATTTTAAGGCCCACAGGGGCCCAGAGCTAGAGAATGGTGGGAGGATGGATAGATTCTGCCTCCTGCGAGGAAGCGATGTGCAGGCTGGTGGGAAATGGTGGGAGGTGGTTGGCCTTTGTAGCCAATGTTTAGGAAACTCCAATCTATTCCTAAAGCTAAGAACAGAACAGTGCAGAGGGCTGCTCCCTCCCTGTTCTTTTCTTGAAGGCAAAACTATTTCTTCTTATTGATTCAATTTCTACACGTTTCATTTCGTATAAGTATTTCAATGATTGATGTTTAAGGACTCTTTTTTGTTTTCTTGTATGTATTTGGTCAATCATGACTCTTTTTGCATTTGGCTGTGACTGCAGTTTCCTTTGCCTTTTGTCTTTGCTTGTGCATTATATTGAACAATCAGTAATTATTGGAATTTTGTGGGGATAATTGTAGATAGATTTATAGCCACCCAAAATTGGTCGTTTGTCACTTTTGGGAAGCTAAATTACTTTTCGGATCATTGTTCATCCAGGCTCCGATTGCCTAATCTATTAGTATATAGTTGGTTTTTCGTTGATGATATGGAAAGTGATCTTCGTTTTACTACTCAAATCTCAATTTAGATACTAAAGCTTCATTTATTGTACAAGGTTGAGTTTTGCTAATAAGTGTCGGCAAGGCATTCTTTAAGATTAATTAATATACTATTTATAATAATAACAATATCGTATCATATACACTATTCATCATTTTCAATGCAACCAGTGAATATATTATCATATAAGTAAAGATTAAAAGAGATGTTAAGGAAAGAAAAGTGTAATTAATGAGTTATTTATTTTTGAATTTAGTAAAAGTAATGCATTTAAGGTAAAAAAAAAATTTTAAATAATAATTAAACAATCCTCAATTGGTGCCTATAGCACTAATTAACCAGGTGTTATTATATATAAATCTTCAAGAATATTGTTGGGACAGTAATAAAATTCATAAAAGTTAACAAAGAAAACTGTTATTGTGGTGGATTAATCTATCTAGGGACAGCTGTAGGCAATTTTATGGGGATTAATCGTTGACATTGATCTCCTTTAGACTACATTTATTACCTTTCCCAGTGATTTTCCTTTAACAGGATCAGAGAAACCGAAATCAGTATGAGTTGCTCCATGATTGGAAACAACAAATAAGCTTGTTTCCTGTTTCTTTAATTGCGAGCAAATATTAGATAGGTTCTTTTCTTGGGAAGTGCCGGGGAAATGGAAGCAACTTAACCATTGGAATTTGTTAAATAAAAAAAGAAAATGCTTTAACGGCCTTGTGTTGAGTGACATTTTTGCTATATGACTGGTTATGAACAACACTTTGAAGAGCATCCTGGAACCATTTTCTATCCTACTTCCCCTAATGTCGTTTGAATTGTGATAATTACTTATTACATTAATGAGATTATAATTTGCTAATCTGAGACATCTTTATGTTCTAGTTTTGTTTGGTGCATGACCTGAACCAACAATATCTGAACACTGTCGGAGCCATTCTGTTTAACGATTGTCATTACTAATTTGATCTTGATATTTGAGCAAGTATACTCTGTATTAGACATATTCCTTTTGTTGGCGATGAGTCTATTAAGAATTCCTAGATTTCAGATCAAGAAGAAGCCTGTTGACTTTGCTGAAGAAGTGGGGAAGTAGACCAGTACAATTGGTTCAAGCTGATAGATTGATCTTTGCTCTAAATCCGTGGTTTATGTAAGGAACAGACCGAAAGAAAATGGCAGCTTTATCACAGATGTTTTACCTGGGCTTCATGTACTATCAAACACAACCCTAGATTCATCTGGGTCCATGGAAAAGCCTTAGGTTAATGATTTTTTGTGTATGTAATCTTTTAAATTACTTACTATTCCTTGCCTGCCAATACTTGTTCTGGTAATATTACATAATAAATGCACCCTATTTGAACATGTTGCAAGGTGGCCACGTATTGAGTTCACAATATATCAGTTTATCCTCTATTCTTTCTAGCTGGTTATTGACAAAGGTTAGTTTTCAGAAGTTAGTGTTCTTTCCTGCATGTTTTCGATGATCTTGTTGTTGTTGGTCAAAGAAGTTAGCTTTTGACTTTATATCACTGCTGCTTAGCTTGTTTGCTGTCTTGGTAAGTTCTGATAGACAATACAGTTCCATGTTCTATATGTTACTCAGATTTTTCATTAGAACCATCTGGTTCTAATACATGTATCAGACATATTTGAGCATAGATATAAATATGATCGTCTAAATATATTGAAAAACTTTAAAAACATGTTTGACACTTGCTCTTGAGTCCAAGTAATATAGTTTTACAGGCCTCTCCCATCACCCAGCAACCTTAATATTGGTCATTATCCTTTGTCTTTTGCGGGCACAGCCATTGGGTCATAATTTCAGGAGATCTTGGCTAGACACGGTAAGGATGACGAACAGGAGTAAAGATGATTTAAGCATGTTTGTCTTTGAAATCAAATGGGGAGGTTCGCTTTTATGAAAGATAAATTTGGACAAAGGATCTAGGGAAAGAGCTGAAGTTACTTACCAATTAAACAGAGATCAACTCACCCAGTTGCATCGATTAAAAACTTACCAACTATAGAACAAAATTGGCGTAAACTTATTTAAAAATACTTATATATATATATATATATATATATATATGTTAAAATACAAAGTAGTATTTCTTCCATAATTATATCTGAATTTTTAAATGTATTATATAAATTGAAAATTGAAAAAGATAAAAATCGTACATGTGATTTAAAATTTATAGAGAATTTTTGAATTATTTCTTTCATATTTATAATAGAAAATATTATTTAATTTGTTTTCAATTTAGCATGCTTTCCTGCTTGGTTTGGTTATTTAGTTAGCGAATGTTTTTATCTTATATTATGACCTTCTTATCTACTTAATTTCAATTTTAAAACGAATTTCAATTTAAAATGAAGATATACGCCCACACGAACTTCAATAATTCAATCTATTTATCAACCATGTAACATCGTACAAAAAAACAAATATTTTTGCCTTAAAACAATTATGCATCTACAATAATTATACTAAGAAATACGTAATTGTATTATGAATAAAAAATTACAGAATATGACATATGCCTCAAGACTTGGAAAGTATTTCTATCATATTTTGATCACTAAAATAAGTGTTTTATGTTCACTCTTTTTTGTTTCTCTCTCTAAGCTGTGCTTTTTTATTTCCAAAGAAATTCACATTGTGAATACTTGATTTTATCTAAAACTTCAATAAATTATTTTCGATTTTCCTAAGTCCAGTGATGTCCTAATCTGAACTCTCTTGGAATGAAACAATTGATAACTCTATAAAATAAAGTTATTTAGTCTCATTATGCATATTAATTTAGCTAGGTCTTAGAGATTTTTATTTAAATTTTATTACTATTTAATAGTTTTTAATTTAGTAATATTTTATTTTCCTTATATTTGAATTACTTAGTTATTTAAATATTTTTTATATTCTTGTAGGTCAAAACCCAAAGGAGTTTCCAAAAGTATAATAATTTAATGAAGAAGAAAAGTGGACTCAAACAAGTAAGGTGGTTCTAAGTTGAAAATTTTCAAAAATACATGTTCAAGTTACTTGCAAATCAAATTTCTTCACTTCAAGGTTTTGCCTATAAATAAGATTCTTATGGTTTAGGTTTTAGATCTATTCTAGATAATTTAAAGCTATTATTCTTAACAAAGGAGAGAAGCTGTCAAGATTTTACAAGAGGAGAAAGATTGAAGAAGTCGAAGATTGAGACTTAACACTTCTCAGTTTTCTCTTTTCCCTTAATCTTTTTATCTTTATTGTAATATTTATGATGGTAAAACTTCATTGTTTTGTGTTTTATTTAATTAACATAAGCTAAATTCATTTTTCTAGGATTACAATAGAACTAAATATATCGTTTGGATTATTTTATTTTTATTTTCTTAAATTAGTGATAATTAAGTTATTTGTTCAATCTTGTTCTTAATGCTTCTAGTTGACTGGCCACTAATTAGATTGACTTGCTAACCTTAATGAACTTGGAAAAGGAAATTTTATGTTTAGATGTATATTAAATGAAATATGTTTTATATTCATTTATTATGATGAATTGATCTGCATGTTAGATAGGAATATACGAGCATGTCATTTGTAACTAAATTAGAGTCTAGGCTTAGTGAGTTTCTTTTAATTCAATTAGCATAGGGATATAGTAAATTGATTAAAAGAAATATTTTTATAAGACTATCGAAAGATACTTATAAATAAATTAGAGCTCTAGGTTAATAACTCAATATCATTAGTCAAGTTAAGAGGTTAAAACAAATTCAAATGAAGTGTTGAAGGAAATTATAATCCTAAGCTTTTCTTATTAATTAAGTAAACCTCATTTAAATTTTTTGCTATTTAGTTAAATTTAATTTAGTTAATTTAGTTTAATTTTAATTTTAATTTTAATTAGTAATCCTTTAATTATTTGTTTGAATAAGATTACATTGTGTTAATTTTAGTACTTAGTAGATTTAGTATAATTTCTCTTGGGAACGATACTCTATTCATCACTATATTACTTATTGCAATACGTGCACTTGCGTAGTAGAAATTTGACAAAAAGTTTTTGGCACCATTGCCAGGGAATTGTTTTACTAAATTATTTTGCTAAAATTAATACCAAGCAAATTTAATCTTACTCCAAAATTTATTTTTATTTTTATTTTTATTTTTTTGGGTACCTTTGGCTATTGTATGAGAAAAACAAGAAACTTGGAACTTGTCCCTTTTGATTCAGAACCCGAAAGAACTTTTCATTGATGTCAAGCGGAGAATTTATAAGCTTTGACTCAAAATAATAGAATGGCTGAAGAAGAAAGGACAAAGTGTCTACAAGAATTTGCCTTACCTCTTGCGCAAAGCATTCATTCTAGTATTCGGAGGTCTGCCATTCAAGCCAATAACTTTTAGATAAAGCCAGCCTTCATCTAGATGATTCAAACATCAGTTCAATTTGGTGGTCTATCCAGTGAAGATCCTAGCGCTCACATTGTGAACTTTTTAGAAATATGCAATACTTTTAAACACAATGAAGTTTCAGATGATGTCATCAGATTGAGATTATTTCTTTTCTCACTTTGAGATAAGGTAAAGAGTTAGTTGAATTCACTTCCAGCTGGCTCTATCACTACCTAGGATGACTTGGCTTAAAAGTTTCTTGCCAAATATTTTCCTCCGGTCAAAACAACAAAGTCGAGGAATGACATGACTTCCTTTACATAGTATGACTCAGAATCACTTTATGAAACTTGGGAAAGATTCAAGGAGTTGCTTCGAAAATGTCCTCATCATGGTCTTCCCAAATGGCTTTAGGTTTAGACTTTTTATAATGGAATGATGGGTCAAACAAGAACTATTATTGATGCTGCAGTAGGTGGTTCATTTATGGAAAATCATCTGATGAAGCTTATGAGTTACTTGAGGAGATGGCATTTAATAATGATCATTGGTCCACTGAAAGAAGTTTGCCAACAAAAGTTACAGGAGTTCATGAAACCACTGCCATCACTTTATGCTCAACTTATGGTAATCACAAGGAAACTAAATGCTATGAGTGTACATTCAGTTCCAATTTTTTTATGGTTTGCGAACTATGTGGGGATGGACATTCTACTGTGCAGTGCTCTAACTATGCTGAATCAGTTAACTACGTCGAACATTATAACAGGCAGCAAAATAACCCTTATTCAAATACTTATAATGTGGGTTGGCGTAATCATCTGAACTTTTCTTTGAATAGCAACCAAAGACCTTCAACTACAAATAGGCAAGTTTTTTTGCCTGAATTTTCTCAACAAGCTTGGGTCTCTAACCAAGCCCAAATTCTAGTTCAAGAAAGGAAGCCCTTAATAGAAGATATGTTTATGGAGCTAAAAGCAAAAAATGAAGTCAAGATAATATTATTCAGACCCTAGCAATAACTTTCATGAATCTTGAAACATGAGTTAGGTAGATTACCTCTTCCATTAATAATCAACCTTTAAGAATGCTTCTAAGTAACACTAAACCCAATTCGAGAAGAGACAGAAAGGAGCATTGTAAGGCCATCACATTCAGAAAAGGTAGAGAAATAGAGAATGAAGAAAAAAAGGCAGATTATTCTAAAGATAAGGAAATGAGTGAAAAGATGCTAGAAGATCCGACAACAACAACCTCGAGGTTATCCACCACCCCTTTTTTCGCAATGACTTTAGAAGTAAAAACTTGACAATCAATTCTAGAAGTTCCTTGAGGTATTTAAAAAACTCTACATTAATATACCTTTTGCTGAAGCCTTGGAACAAATGCTTAGCGATGTCAAATTCATGAAGGATATCTTGTTAAAAAAAATTGGGTGAATTTGAGATTATCACACTTACTGAAGAGTACAGTGCTATATTGTAAAAGAAACTTCCACCCAAACTTAAAGATCTAGGAAGTTTTACTATTCCATGCACCATTGGGACCTAATTCTTTAGGAGGGCATTATGTGATCTTGGTGCAAGCATAAATTTGATGCCTTTTTCCATTTACAAGAATCTAGGTTTAGGGGAGGTAAAACCTATCACAGTCATTTTACAGTTGGCAGATAGATCCCATATATATTCGAGGGGCATTGTCGAATACGTTATGGTGAAAGTTGACAGATGTATCTTCCTAACTGATTTCATAATTCTTAACATGGAAAAAGATTGTGAAATACCCATCATTCTAGGAAGACCTTTTTTGGGAATCGGTAGAACTCTTATTGATGTACAAAAAGGCAAACTTAACATGAGAGTTCAAGACCAAGAGGCAATATTTAATGTTTTTAAGGCTATGAAATTCCCTAATGAATCTGATAAGTGTTTTACAGTAAATGTGGTAGAGAAAGCAATAAATAAAGTTTTTGTAAAAACTTATCGTATTAATCCTTTGGAAGCAACATTGGTATCCATTTTCGAAAGGGATGATGAAGAGTTTATTGAGTGTTTAAAGTTGCTTAATTCACCACATTCAATTAGATCCAATTCTAAATTTGAGGCTCTAAGACCTTTATCTGATTCGCTAACCAATCTCTTCATTAAGGAGCCACCTCTGATAGAGCTTAAACAACTCTCTTCACATTTGAGGTACGTTTTTCTTGGCCAAAATTCTACTTTATCTGTTATTATCTCTTCTTTCCTTAATGATGAATAGGAAGATCGATTATTTAGAATGCTTAAACAGCATATTAGAGCATTGGGGTGGTCAATTGGTGATATCAAGGGGATTAATCTTTTAATTAACATGCATAAGATCCTCTTTGAAGAAAATCATAAGGCCACCATATAGCATCAAAGCTGACTTAAACCCATCATAGAAGATATGGTTAAGAAAAAGATTACCAAGTGGTTGGATGTAGGCATCATTTATCCGATCTCTAATAGTTCTTGGGTGAGTCTAGTCCAATGTGTGCCCAAGAAATGAGGGATGACCATGGTTTCTAATGACAATAATGAGCTCATTCTAACAAGATCGGTTAGCGAATTTGTATAGATTATAGGACGCTTAATAAAGCTATTAGGAAGGATCATTTTTCTTTGCCCTTCATTAATCAAATGCTCGATAGGTTGACTGGTAAAGAATTTTACTATTTCTTGGATGGTTGTTCAGGATAAAATCATATTACCATAGCACTAGAAGATCAATAGAAGACCACTTTCGATGCCCCTATAGGATTTTTGCTTTTCGAAGAATGCCATTTGGATTTTGTAATGCTCTAGCAACCTTCTAAAGATGCATTATGGCTGTATTTCTTGACATGGTGGAAAATTTCCTAGAGGTATTTATGGTTGACTTTTTAGTTTTTGGAAACTCTTTTGATGACTATTTGCATAATCTAAGTCTAGTGCTAAAAAGATGTGAAGAAACCAATTTGGTCCTAAATTGGGAAAATGCCATTTCATGGTACAAGAAAGCAATATTTTGGGACATTTAGTTTCAAGGAAAGACATAAAAGTGGACAAGGCAAAGATTTAGATATTGAAAAACTTCCAACTTCAACATCAATCAAAGAAATTTAAAGTTTTCTTTATCATGCCAGATTTTATCGAAGATTCATTAGACTTCTCAAAGATCTCCAAACCACTTTACAATCTCTTGGAAAAAGAGAAAGATGCCAAACCAAGATTGATCCAATGGATACTACTCTTGCGAAAATTCAATTTAGAAATTCATGATACAAAAGGAACAGAAAATCAATGGTAGATTTCTCAAGATTGGGCAATGGGGCAAATGTTGGTGATTCCATCCAAATTAACGAGACATTTCCTGATGAGTAGCTTTTCCAAGTAAATTAGAAAGAATTACCATGGTATGCCGAATTTAACTTCTCAATGAAAGAAAAGTTCTTGCATGATGTTAAGTATTATTTTCGGGATGAACCTTTCTTGTTTAAGTAATGTCCAAATTAGATTATTAGGAAATGCATACCCAAGGAAGAAATAGAAAATATTTTGCATCATTGTCATTCATCAGATTATGGTAGACATTTTGGAGGAGAACAAACTGCAGCCAAAGTGCTATAATCAGGCTTTTATCTGCCAACTCTTTTTAAAGATGCTCACCATTTTGTTCTAAGATGTGACAGGTGTCAAAGAGTAGGCAACATGCTAAGGAGAAACGAGATGCCACTCAACAGTATCCTACAAGTAGAGATTTTTAATGTATAGGGTATTGATTTTATAGGACCATTTATTTCCTCTTACAATAATCTTTATGTTCTAGTTGCTGTAGATTACATCTCAAAGTGGGTTGAACCAGTAGCCTTTCCAACAAATGATTTGAAGGTCATGATTAATTTCTTGAAAAAGAATATATTCACCCGATTTGGCACACCAAGAGCTATTATTAGTGATGAGGGCTCACACTTTTGCAATAAATATTTTAAAGCTCTGCTTGTTAAATACGGGATTAAACATAAAATTATCGTAACCTATAACCTTCAAATAAGTGGCCAAGCTAAAGCGTCAAATCGAGAGATTAAGTGGATATTGGAGAAGATAGTTAGCCTGACTAGAAAAGATTGTCCAAGAGATTGGATGATGCATTATAGGTATACCGAACTACTTAACACCCATCGGGATGTCTCCTTATAGATTGGTTTTTAGTAAAGCTTGTCATCTTCTGGTAGAGCTTGAACATAAAACATATTGGGTAATTAAGAATTTGAATTTTGATCTTCATGCCACTAGTGAAAGGCAATTGTTGCAGTTAAATGAGATAAACTAATTTCGACTTCAAGCTTATGAAAATGCCAAGATATACAAAGAAAAGACAAAGAGATGGCATGATAAGAAGATTCTTGAGCGAAAGTTTGAGCCAGGGCAATATGTTTTTCTCTATAACTCATGTTTAAAGTTATTTTTAGGAAAACTTAAGTCTTGATGGTCCAGACCTTTTAAAATCATAAAAGTGTTCCTATACAGCGTAATCGAAGTTATAAATAAGAGTTCTAGCTGATGTTTCAAAGTTAATGGACAGAGACTTAAACAATGTTGGAGAGGTGGATTTTATCGCCAAAAGTCCTCAATCACCTTAGCCGACCCAAAATGATAAAAAAATAGTCAAGCCGATGACTATAAATCAGGCACTTCTTGGGAGGCAACCTAAGTTTCTTCCTTTCTTAGCATTTTTATTTTATGATTTATATTTATTTATTTATTTCCTAGGTTAAAAAAAAGAGACATGGCACTGCGATGCCCATTTATTTCGAGTCTTAGTGTTGCAGCATCAGACTCTCGATGCAGATAAAAAATAGTTCAAGGCACTATAGCATCCCTAAAATCGAAAGCTGGCACTGTAGTTCAGTGGTAGCGATGCCAGCTTGAAAAGAAAAAAAAATTCTTGTACTTAGAAAAAGAAAAAAATTTCCCCGAAAGTTCAACCCCATTCTCAGCCACCCAATTATTGTTCCTTCCAAACACTCTTCCTCTTCACTAAAAACACTCACCCACCATAAAAATCACCAAAGAAACATCAAATTACTTGAATTTTATCTCTTATCTCCATGATTTCTCTCCTTTACACAGGATTCCAGTAAGCTTTTCAAGTGGACATATGCTTTTTCTCTCTTTCTCTCTAGAAGTCATCCAACACACTCTAAGTAAGTGAGTTTCATGAATTTTTGGAGATTTTTCATTAAATTTACTTATAGGTAAGTTTTATTTTAAGCTAATTTGATTTTCTATATTGTTAATTATGGAAAATTATAGAGAATTTGAGTTTAGGCATTTTTTTATGTTGTTTAATGTGATTATTAAATTTTTATTGTCTTAATCAATCTTATTTCCAATGCTATATCTTGGAAGGTGGTGATTGTTGAAATTTGCATAATGAGTGTTGTTGGATATAAAGATTACTGAGTGATTATTAAGAATTTATTAAGTTTGTGCTTTGTCCTTACATAGAAATTAATTGCTTAAAAAGTTGCTTTGGTGTTTGAATTTTAGTCATCATTTAGTTAATGTTGGTGTGTTTAAGCTTGCCTATTGTTAAGAAAAAAAATTTACAATTAGATGGCATCAAAAAGGACTAAAACAATTTCTAGTGAGAGTTATGCTCAACAAAAAATTATGTTTGAAGAGGCTTTGCAATAGTTTACCTAAGCGCGGGATATGAAAATCCTAATTGCACAAAAAGGTTTCAATTTAATTCCCTAAAACTACCCAACTATTGACAATATCATGACTTCTAGAAAATAGGAAAAATTTTGTGAACCTTTTAAATCTGCTGTTTTACCTATTGTTCATGAATTTTATGCAAATGCTTGTGAACAAACAAGTGATAAAGTTTTTGTTCATTAACGCTGGGTACTGATAAGTAGTAAAGACATAAATGAGTTTTATAATACACCTAACATTCTCCATGATGAGTATTCACAATTCTTAGAAAGCAATATAGATTTGGAAAAAATGACGGACTATCTCTGCAAGCCTAACATATAATGGAAGATATCAAAAGGTGACCCCATATCCTTTAAATCCAATGCATTGCATCAGAATAGTAATATTTGGCTACATTCTATAGCTATAAATTTACTTTCTAGTAAGCATTTAAGTGATGTTACCAAAGACAGAGCAATTTTGCTCTATCTAATCCTTACCGGGAAGTGAATTGATATCATCAAGCTTATCCATTCAGCAATGATTCATATAGTGCAGTCAATGAGAGAGGGATATGGTTTTCATCCTTAATTACTTCTTTGTGTGGCAAAGTAAATGTTCAATGGGAAGAATCAAAAGGACTGTTGCACCCAAAGGCAACCATCGATTATAGTATGATAAGTAAAATGGGTGGTCAAGAAGTACTTACTTGACGAATGAATGTTGGTGCTAGTTCTTTATCTACTCTACCATAATCGAGCCAACATCAAGTAGGGCTAATAATCAATCAATATTTGGCTAATAATCAATCAATATTTGGCTAATCTTAAGGTATAAATGGCTTATCAAATGGAATATAATCAAATCATGGTGTAAATGTTAAACTTCTTCGAAAATCAGCTACGCTTAAACATGACAAATTGCCCTCGAATGCCTCCACCACCATATCTAACCTGCATTGAACAATTTGGCAAGGACAAGGATGAGGATAAAGATAATGATGCTTAGAAACACTCTTTTATCTCCTCATCCAATGAAAGAAGAGTATTCTTGATCTTAACTCCTATTTATTTTATGCATTGGGGATAATGCTCCAATTAAGTTTGGGGGTGCTTTAGAATGAGTAAAGTTTAGGGGGTAATTTGCATTTAGTTTTTCATGCATTTAATCTGTTTGTATTCGCATCTTCGAAGTTTTTTAGTACATTTTAAAAATTTTATTTTTTTAGCAAAAATTGAAATGTTTTAGCATAAATTTTGTGAACCTCTTAAATCTATTGTTTTATTGATTGTTCGTGAATTTTATGCAAATGCTTGTGAACAAACAAGTAATAAAGTTTTTGTTCATGAACGCTAGGTACCAATAAGCTATAAAACCAACAATAATTTTTATAATACACCAACATTCTTTATGATGAGTATTTATAGTTCTTAGAAAGCAATATAGATTTGGAAGAAGTGAAGGACTATCTCTGCAAGCCTAACACACAATGGAAGATGTCAAAAGGTGAACTTATATCCTTGAAATCTAAAGCATTGCATCAGAATGGTAAAATTTGGTTACATTTTATAGCTGCAAATTTACTTTCTAGTAAGCATTTAAGTGATGTTACAAAGATAAAGCAATTTTGTTCCATTTAATCCTTACCAGGAAGTCAATAGACATCGGCAAACTTATCCATTCAGTGATGATTCATACGGTGCAGTCAATGATAGGGGGATTATGCTTCCTATCTTTGAGTACTTCCTTGTATGGCAAAGCAAATGTTCAATGGGAAGAATTTGAAGAACTTTCCACCCAAAGACAGCCATTGATTATAGCATGATAAGTAAAATGGATGATCAAGAAGTACTTACTCGACCAATGAATATTGGTGCTAGTTTTTTATCCGCTCTACCATAATTAAGCCAACATTGAGCAGGACTAACAATCGATAATGTTTGGCTAATCTTGAAGTAAAGTGGCTCATTAAATAGACTGTAATCAAGTCATGGAGCAGATGTTACACATTCTTTGGAAATCAGTCGGGCTTAAACATGACAAATTGCCCTCGAATGCCTCTGCCACCATATCTAACCCACGTTGAACAATTTGATGAGGACAAGAACGAAGAGGAAGATAATGATGCTTAGACATTCTCTTTTATCACCTTATCCAATGAAAGGGGAGTATTCTTGATCTTAACTCCTAGTTATTTTTGCATATTGGGGGACAATGCTTCATTTAAGTTTGGGGGATAGTTTGTATTTTTTATGCATTTAATTTGTTTGCATTTGCATCTTTAAAGTTTTTAGTTCATTTTAAAATTTTTATTTTTTTAGCATAAATGGAAATGTTTTATGCTTAATATGATGAGATCGTTATCCAATGATGAGAACTAAGTTATTGATTTATTTTAATTCTTGGGAAAACATAAGCATGATTTAATATTGTGATTAGACTCTTTCATTTTTTTTTTCATTTTTAGGATATGATTTTCAAAAATTTTGACCATCTAATCTCTTACTTTGATTTGTATTGCTTATATGAAGAATGTTTATGTTGATGTAAATTGCAATTATATCTAGAGGCCTAGAATTTGTTTGATTCTCTCTTAAGCTAAAATCCTAGACAACACTAAGTTAAAGAGAAGATTTAGGTCATCTTTGGATCATTTGAGCCTTTGAACCTACCATTATATATTTATCCTTAGTTACCCCATTTGAGCCTAATTGATATATCCTTTTCTTTTGATTGCCACACATATTTTTTTTGCCTAGTCTAAGAAGAAAAACCATGATCAACCTTCACTATGTAGGCATGAGCGTAAGTTGTTTCAAAAAATAAAATAAGCCATCTTTTGGATTGTTTTGTATTGGTAAAGCATAAAAAAAAAGAAAAAAAGAAAATGAAAAAAAGAAAAAAAGAGGAAAAAATACATACAAAAGTGTGTAAATGAATAAAATGGCATTAAAAAGAAAATATCATGGAAAAAAAAGAAAAAAAGGGTACTTGTTGTGAAAAGGTTCAATAAAAGCTTTGAAACATTGAAAAGCGTCTATGGGTGAATGAGGCCAAAATATATCTTTTATCCTACATTTACCCTAGCCTTTCATTACAAGCTTAATAAAGTCCTACATGATCTTTGATGAGGTGTTGGTTTACATTAGTGGAGAGAGATGAAAAGCAAACATATGAGAATTTAGTATTAACTCATGATTGCATTGGCATAGATTTATTCAATTTAAATGCAGTGATTTGTAAAGGGATCATTTACACTCACACTAGAAATCCATTCAAAAAATTTAGATTTATGATTGAATTGAAGCATGAATTTGAATTATATTTGTATCTAACTTGAGTTGAGATATTGAGAGGACTTTTAAGGAAAATTAAGGTAATCATAATTCAGGTACATTCATTTTAATTTGTGTTTTATTTCATTTAGATGGTTTGGTTTCTTTCTATTGTTTCGCTCGAGGACTAGGAAAATCTTAAGTTTAGGGGTGTGATAACTATATAAAATAGAGTTAGTTAGTCTCATTATGCATATCAATTTAGCTAAGTCTTAGACATTTTTATTTAAATTTCATTAATATTTAGTAGTTTTTAATTTAGTAATATTTTATTTCCCTTATATTTTAATTACTTAGTTATTTAAAAACTTTCCATATTTTTGTAGGTCAAAACGCAAAGAAGTTTCCAAAAGTATAACAATTTAATGAAGAAGGAAAATGGACTCAAGCAAGCAAGGTGGTTCCAAGTTGGAAAATTCCAAAAATACATGCTAAGTTACTTGCAAATCAAGTCTCTTCACTTCAGGGTTTTACCTATAAATAGAATTCTTATGTTTAGGTTTTAGATCTATTCTAGATAGTTTAAAGCTACAATTCTTAACAAAAAAAAATAAGCTGTCAAGATTTTGCAAGAGGAGAAAGATTGAAAAAGTCAATGATCAAGACTTAACACTTTTAGTTTTCTCTTTTCCTTTAATCTTTTTATCTTTATTGTAATATTTATGATGGTGAAACTTTATTGTTTTGTATTTTATTTAATCAATATGACCTAAATTAATTTTGCTAGGATTACAATGGAACTCAACATATAATTTAGATTATTTTATTTTTGTTTTCTTGAATTAATGATAACTGAGTTATTTATTCAATCTTGTTCTTAATGCTTCTAGTTGATTGGCCACCAATTAGATTGATTTGCTAACCTTAATGAACTTGGAAAAGGGAATTTTGTGTTTAGACCTGGATTGAATGACATATGTTTCATATTCATTTATTAGGATGAATTAATCTGCATGTTAGATAGGAATACACGAGCATGCCATATGTAACCAAATTAGAGTCTAAGCTTAATGAGTTCCTTTTAATTCAATTTGCATAGGAATATAGTAAATTGATTAAAACAAATATTTTTATAAGATCATCGGATGATACCTACAAATAAATTAGAGCTCCAGGTTAACAGCTCAATATCATTAGTTAAGTTAAGAGGTTAAAACAAATTCAAATGAAGTGTTAAAGGAAATTGTAATCCTAAGCTTTTCTTATTGAGTAAGTAAACCTCATTTAAATTTCTTTCCTATTTAGTTAAATTTAATTTAGTTAATTTAGTTTGATTTTAATTTTAATTAGTAATCCTTTAATAATTTTTTTGAATAAGATTAAACTGTGTTAATTTTTGTACTTAGCATATTTAATACAATTTCTGATGGGAATGATACTCTATTCATCACTATATTACTTATTGTGATACATGCACTTATGTGTAGAAATTTGACAACAACAATGATGTTAAAAGATTTGTTTAAAGGATTCAATTGGCTTAGAATGCCTAATTTTGTGAAAAAAGTTGGCATATAGACTTAATTGAATAAGCCAAGAAATATGCCAAATTGGGAAAATTGGAGTCAAAATTGAGAAAATAGAAGTGGAAATGCGCCCCAACTCAATTTTGCCCTTTCGGACAAGATAGAATGGTTAATTGGAGCAACCGAAATCAAATCGAGACCCGATTTTGAATATCAAACCAAAGTTAACCATAGGTAAAAATGAAGAATTTTGAAATCGAAGCCTCAAGTAAGTCTAAACGGTGAAATTAATTGTACCTGTCTTTGAGGAAGGATTCAAGGAAGGGAGTAGACACCTTATTTTGTCCGGATTAATTTTTTTTAGCAACCGAGCTAATTTTCCACGATCTGAGCATTTTTGACTCATCCACCAGTGATCAAAAACTTGATTTTAACTCGTTTCTTTGCATAAAAAAGGATCAAAACCCATGTCAAATTATGAATTTGGACTTTTGAATTAATCAAAACTTTTTTTTGAAGTCTAAATTAGATAAAAAAGGTCAATGTCACATGATCACCCTACTCCCTAGTTTGTTGACTAAGAT
>JBBYHM010371520.1:0-17976 GCA_038381775.1 Adansonia rubrostipa | reverse complement strand
AACCAAAGGCCACAATAATGCATGAGAATCCTAAGAGGGTGATGGAAACATGGAGAGCTCACTAAAATGATGAAGATACTGAAAAACAAAAAATAAAAGTGATAAAGTAAGAAGTTTTACCAATAAAACTTTAATTTTTGGCCAAATAGTTGGAGTAGTAGAGATAGCTTGAATTTTTCTCTTTTCCTTGTTGTTAATAAGCAAGAAAAAGAGAGAAACAATAAGGTTTTCATTTTGGTATGGATGAGGGATTTTTAGAATATGTAATGGTTGAGAATGAGTGTTTTGAGGCTGTTTTGGGTGGTAAGTGAAGAGCTACGAGATTCTAGTTTTTTTGGTGTAGGAATGTGTTTTGGAAGCTGAAAAGGAGCTGGAATCTAACCTTTTTTAGCTGACATATAAGTGGTCTATTTATATCAGCATTTTGGAGCCAAATTAGAGGTGTTTTTGGTCATTTTTTAAGGGGGACAAAGTGATGTCAGGTTGGTGGCTATAGAGTGGCTGTAAGGAGCAACTTGCTACCAATGTGATGGACATAGGGTGGTTGGTTTAAATGCTGAAATGATTTTTTAGCAAATAAGGTGGCTGATGGTGGTCTTAGTCAACAAACTAGAGAGTAGGGTGATCATGTGATATTGACCTTTTTTATCTAGTTTAGACTTCAAAAAAAAAGTTTTGATTAGTTCAAAAGTCCAAATTCATAATCTGATATGGGTTTTGATCTTTTTGATGCAAAGAAACGAATTAAAATTGAGTTTTTGATCAATGGTGGATAAGTCAAAAATGCCCGAACAGTGGAAATTGGCCTGTGTGTATCGATACATTGAAGAATGCATCGATACATTTGGTTAAAAAACTTTAAGTGTATCGATACTATGAACCATTGCATCGATACTATAAACCATTGTATCGATACATGTTGATATGTATAGATACATTTCTTTATAGAATGCACATTTTGGTCTTGGCATGGCCTAGTATCGATACATGAGCTCCTGTATCGATACATAAGTTTATGTATCGATGCATTTACATTTTGTATCGATATAAATTGGGCATTTTAAATTTTTGGCATGTTGGAGCATTATATCGATACATGAGAACCATGTATCGATACCTTTAAGAAAAATTCTGAATTTTCTCATATATATTGTCCCTGGATAGCTTGAACTACATCATTTGAAGCCATATCTTTGCATTTACCTTTGATATGATCCACAGGCCTTCTTAACCTCCTTAAAATACTCCCTCTCATGTCCATGCCCTAGATTGCTAAAAATTAGCCCGGACAAAATAATGTGTCTTCAATGGTTAATGGGAGCGGGAACATCTAGTTGCACAAGCAATAGAGGTGGTTATCGATAAACCTTGGAAATAAAGTCGGTGCCTTGAATGTCACACCCGGTAAGCCCCATAGTTTGCATCTAATACAGCGATAAAAAGATACCATGATCCTAAGGTTGTAAAAAAGACCAAGACCTTGAGTGTTGAAGTAGTAGCTTAATGCCATCCCATCTAGAAGGCTTTGACAACCATGAATATGAAGGACAACATTCACAAAGATAAAGTGGGCAAAGTTTGGATGATTTTTGGTTTGAATCATATGGAGCCACCAATAGTTAGAATCACTAATCAAAGTGTGGACAAAGCACATGAGAAATGATAAGATGAAGTAAGCGATCAACGGGAGGAAGGAAGGTGGCTTTATTATTTAGAGTACACATGGTAGCAGGGGCTAGACCTTCATTGATTACACCTTCATTCAGGAAGCCAAAAGTGATCTAAAGGGAAGCAAGTGTTGACTACAAGATCTTGTCCCAAAAGATAAGATCGAATAGCAATGACATGGTCCTGATCTTCAATGATAATTGGTGCATTGCTAAAGAATGCACGAATAAGACCCTCGTGAATTGGAATATTGAGAGAAAAAAATTTGGTCCATGCTATCAAAAGTTTGAAGGTAGGGATAAACAACAGATCGAACGAAAGGGAAATCGATAACTTGACATTATTCAATATGTATATGGGCATAGATTGTAATGAATTGCTCACGAACTTGTGTGTCTCGAAAACATGAGTTAAAAATAATTGATTTTAAGTCGAAAGGGGTTGACGAGCAGAAGAAGTGGAAGCACAGGTGACTGGCCCTTAATAAGGGGCAGTTTGTTTGGTTTTTGAAGGCATGGTAGTGTTTTAAAGTGGTTAGGGAATTTTATCGAGTAGGTGGTGAAAAGGTAGAATTTGATACTGCTTCAGACAAGCCAAGGAGAGGACAAATGTTTGTGAAGTGTTTGAGGTGATTTGGAAGGAATCGGATGAAGTGGAAGTGGGTTTCGATAAGGTTTTTCGAAGGTGATGAACGTTGCGTAAGGGAGGAGGCCAAGTTGATAAAGCCAGGAGTAGGTAAGGTGCTAAGAAAGGGTTGTTTGAGGAATATGGTCAAGCAGGTGGTGGGCAGAGGGTTTTGAGGGCAATGTCGTATTCTTTTTGGAGTAATTAAGCAAATCAAAACAATCAAGGTTATGAAGACTTAAGAATGAAAAAGCACTCAAAAATTTGGAAGAAATTTGGATAAATTTTTAGGATTTTAAAGAGGGAATGGTTAGGGTTTGAGTAAAGAGATTTTTTGAAATTTTTATGGTTTCAGGTGGTAATAGATTGAATTTTTGAAAGAAAATGGTGTATTTGACGAAATAAAACTATTTTGGATCAAGACTTGCAAAAATTTTGATATCAAGTGCTGATTTATGAAGTGTTAGGGTTGAGGGAACCAAGGAAGTTTTGGCTTAGGCTCGATGAAAATGAAGTTGCCTGCACGAGGATAGCCTAAATAGATAGTTTGTATCAATACAAAGAAGATGGTATCAATACATGGTATCGATACTTAAAGTTAAGTATCGATACAAAAAACAATTCTGGGTTTGTGTATCGATATAATGAACTGTGTCCCAAGACTTAAAAACAATTTTGGGTTGTATCGATACAAGATGGAGAGTATCGATACATAGAGATAGGTATGATACAAAGAACAATTTTGGGTTTTGTATTAATACCTCGAATTCAGTCTCAAGACTGGGAAAACATTTTTTTTAGTATCGACACATATAGCTCAGTATTGGGTTATTTCTATGGTATCATTGCAAGCATATTTTTGACCATATTATTATTTGAAAAACATTTTAAAAAGCAATTTTGAACAAAACTTTGATATCAAAATCATTTTGCATGAACAAATCAAAATTTAAGCATAAAACAAAATCATTTAATCATCAAGAGGCATATAAGAACACATTAACCAAGAGGTATGTAAGGTTTGCTTTTCTAATCACAGTTTAAACTATATTGAGGCAACGTATTAAAATCTTATCAAACTTATAAATTTAGGGTGCATTTATTAAACCAAGTTCTCTTCTAATTGTTCAAAATCTATCCTTGTCAAGTGGTTTAGTGAAAATATTGACTAATTGATGCAAGTTATTAATGAATTCAAGCACTATATCACCTGTTTGCACATGATCTCTAATGAAGTGATGTTTAATCTCTATGTTCTTAGTTCTAAAGTGTTGAATTCGATTTTTGGCGTGACAAATAGCACTAGTATTGTCACATTTAATAGGAATATGATCCATGGTAATTCCAAAATCCTCCATTTGTTCTTTTATCCAGAAGATTTAGGCACAACAACTTCCTGCAAATATGTACTCTGCTTCAGTTATGGACAAAGTAACACTGTTTTGTTTTTTGGAGAGCGATGATATGAGCATATTTCCAAGAAATTGACAAGTTCTAGAAGTGTTTTTCTTATCAATTTTACATCCAATCAAATTCGCATCGAAATATGTATGTAAGGCAAGAGATGATTCTTTTGGATACCATAAGCCTAGATTGGAAGTGTCTTTGAGATATCTAAAAATTCTTTTTACGGCAACTAGATGTGACTCCCTAGGTGATGATTGATATCTAGCACATAAGCATGCACTAAACATTATATCGGGTCTACTTGCAGTAAGATATAGCAATGAGCCTATCGTAGACCTATAAAGCTTAGAGTCAAGACATTTACCTTCTTCATCCTTTTCAAGCTTTGTTTAAGTACTCATAGGTGTGGAACAAGGCTTTGCTTCATCCATTTTGAACCTCTTGATAATTCTTTGGTATACTTTGCTTGATTGATGAAGATGCCATCTTTTGTTTGCTTGACTTTTAGTCCCAAAAAGAATGTTAAGTCTCCCACTATACTTATCTTGAAGTCACCTTGCATTAACTTAGAAAAATTTTGACAAAGAGATTCATTAGTAACACCAAAAATAATATCATCAACATAAACTTGAACTATTAAAATGTCCTTGCCTTTGACTTTTATAAAAAGAGTTTTGTCAACATTGCCTTTATTAAAACCTTTTCCAATTAAAAATTTTGGAAGCCTTTCATATCATGCTCTAGGTGCTTGCTTTAAACCATACAAGGTGTTTGAGAGTTTAAAAACATGATTTGGATAATAAGGATTTTCAAAGCTGCAAGATTGCTCAACATAAACTTCCTCATTAATAAAACTATTTAAAAAAGTACTTTTGACATCCATTTGAAATAACTTGAAATTATTAAAACATGCAAAAGTCTACAAGTATTCTAATGGCCTCTAGTCTAGCTACGAGGGCATAGGTCTCATCAAAATCAATTCCTTCTTCTTGACTATATCCCTTAGCTACTAATCTAGCTTTATTTCTAACTATGGTTCCATGCTTATCAAGTTTGTTCCTAAAGACATATTTAGTACCCATGATAGGATATTTACTAGGTTTTTCCATTAAATTCCAAACTTTACTCCTCTTAAATTGATTTAACTCCTCTTGCATGGCTATGATCCAACAATCATCTTTTAGAGCCTCATCTAAATTCTTAGGTTTAATTTGTGAAAGAAAAGCTACATAATTGCATGTGTTTCTAAGAAATGATCTAGTTCTTATCGTTTGCTTAGGATCACTAATTATCTTACCTTCTTTGACATAAGACAACCCTTTAAGATGATTTCTTTCTCTTTCAACTTGAGTTAGCTCATGTGGTTTACCTTCTTTTGGAGCTTCTTGATCTTGATTTGATTGTTCTTGCTCCTTGTATGATGCTTCAACTTAATGTTCTTGGTAAATCTCTACATCATCACTATCAAGAGATACCTTTCTCAAAGTCGAGTTAGCTTCATCAAATATAACATGTATGGATTCTTCACCAGCTAAAGTTCTCTTATTAAACACTTTATAAGTTTCAAAATTTGTAGAATAGCCAAGAAAAATTCCTTCATCACTTTTTGCATCAAATTTGCCAAGATTATCATTTCCATTGTTTAATATAAAGCATTTACAACCAAAAAGATAAAAATAGCTAATGTTAGGTTTTCTTCCTTTAAAAAGTTCATATAGAGTTTTCTTTAAAATTAGCCTAACCATAGCTCTGTTTATAATGTAGCAAGAAGTGTTAATGGCTTATACGCAAAAGTACATTGGTAAATTATTTTCACAAAGCATGGTTCTAGCCATTTCTTCTAAGGTTTTGTTTTTCTTCTCAATAACTCCATTTTATTGAGAGGTTCTAGAAGTCGAGAAATTATGTCTAATACCATTTTCATTACAAAATTTGTCAAAACCAAGATTTTCAAATTCTTTTCCATAATCACATCTTACACTTGAAATAGAATAATCTTTTTCATTTTGAATAATTTTGCAAGAAGTAATGAAATTTTATAAGGCTTTATCTTCAAAGCTTAAGAAAAGAACCTAAGTAAACCTAAAGTAGTCATCCATAATAACAAATCCATATTATTTGCCACCTAAGCGTAATGTCCTAGTGGGATAAAAAGATTAATATGAATAAGTTGCAAATACTCTAATAGTTGAAACAATGTTAATTGATTTGAATAAAGCTCTCTTATGTTTTCCTTGAACACATGCATCATATATTCTATCATTATCAAATTTCATTTTTGGCAATACAACAACTAGGTTTTTCCTAGATAATTTTGAAATTACATTTATACTAGCATGTCCTAATCTTCTATGCCACAACCAAGATAAGTCCTCATTATTAGTAACAAAGTAAACATTTTGAGAAGACAAGTCATCTAGATGCATAATATAAACATTTTCTTCTCTATGTCCTATAAAAATAATTTTATTTGATTTAATATCAACAACTTGATAATTCATTGACTCAAAAATAACTTTCATTCCTTTATCACATAATTGACTAATACTAAGGAGGCTATGTTTAAGACCTTTAACAAATAGAACATTTTTAATGCTAGATGAGGAATTGTAACCAATGGTTCTAATGCCTTTAATTTGTCTTTTTGAGTTATCATTAAAAGTAACACTTCCACCATCTTTAGGCCTTAGTTCCATGAATTAACTTTTGTCATTAGTAATATGTCTTGAGTATCCACTACCAAAGCACCAAGAATTTTTCTTTGTTGAATTTGCCTTGAAGCATTATTCTTTCTCTAACAAACACAAAATCATGTTTTGTTTATAGGAAACCTAAATTTTCTTAGGTTGAGAATTAGTGTTCATAATTCATGTACCTTTTGGAGCCCATTTCATTTTAGTAGCCTCATCTTCAGATGTGCTAACTCCCTTGGGAATCCATATCCTCCTAATAAGCTTGCCTCTATAAGTAATGGTCTTTAAAGAACAAGTATGAAATGTATGACCAAGTTTACGGTAATAAGTGCATATGCTAGATGCATCAAATGATTTATTTTGTGTCACAAAAAAATTCTTAAAATGAGTTTTTTTTTTCAATTTTATTATAGCCTAAACCATCTTTGTCAAAGAATGCTCTTTGTGTTTCTAGCATATTATTTAATTTTTGTTGTGCCATATAAAAACTTGAGAATAAGTTATGCAAGTTTGTATTTTCTTGGTTAGATCATCAATATTAACTTGTAACTCATCTACTTTTTTTTTAAGATTATTATTTGTCATGTTTAATGATACATTTTCTTCCTTAAGTTTAGAAATGATTTTTTGATATTTTAAATTCATGATTTGAAATTCTAACGCTAACTCATTAAATGCATTTTGCAATTCATTTGATGAATATGAATTAGCATTGGAGGGTACCTTGGACTCATTAAGAGCCATGACACATAGGTTGGCCATTTCATTATCATCATTGTTGGATGTGTCACTATCACTCCATGTAACCACCATAGCCTTTTTCTTATATTTCTTTGGGTTTTGCTTCTTCCATATTAGACACTTAAATTTGATATGTCACAGTTTCATGCACTTATGGCAAATTAATTGGTCATTTTTTTTCTTGCTTGACTCTCCCTTTTCCATTTCTCTTCTAGGAGGTCTTTTTGCCTTGTCCATCCTTATGAATTTGTTGAATTTTCTTGCAAACATAGCTGTCTCTTCATCTTCCTTAACCTTATTATCATCATCATCATCATCATCATCACTAGGAGTGGTTGATTTGAAGGCAACACTTGCCTTTTTCGGTGGCTCTTGACCATGCTTGATCTTCATCTCATAGGTTAAAAGAAAGCCTATGAATTCATACAAGGAAAGTGTGTTGGGATCCTTGGATTCTTCAATTGCTATCACTTTTGCTTCCCAAGACTTGGGAAGACTATTTAGCATCTTCTTCACCATCTTTTTATTTTGGATAGGTCTTTCCAAGCTTATCTAACATTTCTTTGATAGTCTCATCTGCATTCATCTTGAACAATTCATAGTCAAGTGTAAGCATACTTGTTTTGGATTCTTTGATTTGATTTGTTCCTTCATGAGTGGTTGCTAACTTATCCCACACTTGCTTGGCATTGTCATAAAGTGAGACTATTGTAGTCACTTGAACGAAGAGCATAAAATAGTTGTGCATGGTCTTAGCATTTTATTTGCTATTTTAGCATCTTGCTCATCCCATTCATCTTCTTCCTTTGGCACAACACTATCTTCAACTTTTTTCTTAGGAATGAGTGGATCATTGACAATGATCTTTCATACTTCATAATCATTAGCTTAGATGAAAAGCCTTATCCTTGTCTTCCAATATGAGTAGTTGTCACCATTGAAAAGTGGAGGTTTCATGATGGAATGGCCTTTAAGTACCATAGCATTTGCATTTGTCTCAAATGCCATAAGACAAACTTTATCTTGGCTATTTAAATCTTGTGAGCTTCTTGAAGCTTTAAACATGATGTTTGCATCCTTGATTTTTTTTGAGCTATTAAAGATCTTTTCTCAAGGTTGTGAAACCTACAATAGAGACCAAAGCTCTGATGCCAATTGTTAGCTCAAGGTAAAGATTGAACCAAGAAAGGGTGAATTGGTTTAATAAGAAAACTAATCACAAATTCTTTTTTTTTTTTTTGCAAAAGTTTCAAATAAATTGAAAGTAAAAATGAGTTAAGAATAAGAAGAACAAATAATTGATACATAGAGGTTCGATCCTTGAACTTGGAACCTACGTCCTATCCACTTCCTTACCAAGGTGATTCTCATAATTTACTAATGAATTTGTTACCTTTAATGCTAAGGTATAACCTTACAACTCTATCTTTTAAAGGCTTAGATAGAACTTTTCAATCCTTCTAAGAATTCTACCCTAAATTCTTAAGTATTTTCAATCACTTTCACACAACCCTTTTTTTGAAGTGTTTGCAAACAATTTGAACCTCTGGTATGTGGGTGTTTGTTGGAATTTAGGTACAAAGTGGATGAGATACAATTTAAACTTAAAGGAGTATGAAAAAGAATGAAGAATTTGAAGACTTTAAGCTTTTATTGTTCAATGCTTGATTGATATTGTATCTCTTGCTTTTTCAGCTGTTAGGAACCTTTATTTATAGCTTGGAATTTATTTATAGACATTGGGCATTAAATGAGGTGGTTGGAGAGCCATTTTAGCCTTTATAAATGCTTGTTTTTGTTTCGACCTGCATACAATACCAATAGTATTGATACAAGAATTAAAAATGTGACCATTACAGCTTATTGTATCATTACATAAGGTTGAGTATCGATACTTTTCATCTTGTACCAATACTGGTCATCTTGGATCGATACAGACACACCTGTTTCCATACTTTCGGGGGTTTTAATGAAACCTTAACTAATGCCAAGCAGTATATCGATACATATAGGGTGAGTATCGATACTCACTGTACTATATCGATACATGCTAATTTGTATTGATACAATTATGGATTTTAAGCATAGTATCGATACATTTATGCATTGTGCCGATACATCCCTCTAAAAACACTTAACAATTGATTTTTCATAGCTTGAATTTGACTCAAATATGTCTAAAAAATATTCTAAGTATAAATGTGCATTTTAGAATATATATATTTGAAAAAATAGCAACTTAGTATTTTTTGAAATATTTTTCAATTTAACACAAGTGTGCTAAGTTGGAAACAATTGAGTATAAGGTAATTTAGCTTAAGTTATTCTTATATCAAAATCAAAATTAATTTAAAGCTACCAGCAATTTTCCCAAATCTTATATAAACATATATAAAAGTAAAAACTTTAACTAAAAAGAACGATTTTAAAATAATAAATAAATTTTTTTATTTGATAATTTTTAATTAAAAATAATTCAAAAATTAAATTGATTACATTGTTATTCATCTTAAATAGATTTAAATTAATTCATATTAAAAGTAATAAAACTTTAATTGTTATGATTAATATATAGAATAATTTTTTATCTATTTTTCATATTAAACTCTTGAATTACATTTATGAAAAAATTCACTTTCCAAAATTTTAATCTATGTCATATATATATATATATATATATATATATATTACACGTTATGATGATTGCTAATTTTTAACATTGTTAACTCATAATTGATTTTAAAATAGTTGATACTTTTTAACTTATAACTGATTTTAATATACGTTTAGCATATTCTAGAATTTTAAAAATTTTAATAAATAATTAAATCATTTGAAATAAAATTGTTGGTATGTAAGATAAGATATATTTGATTATCATTATTGCACCTTATGTTTGACTATTTTAATAGCTCAACATAAATTTCTTTTAATTTAAAATATTCTTATTTTAATTTGAAAACTAAAAAAAATCTTATTTTCTTTTTGATCAATTAATCATTTAAAAGTTACAACTCTTTGTATAACTATTCCTTTAATTAATTTGTTTAATAATGAAAAATATTAAATACTCAAACTAAATCATTTAATAATTTTTTAAATTATAGTTTGATTTTATTATTGTTTAAATAGGCAAACAAGTATTAATCTATTGTTTGATTTTTTTAACAAAATCAATCCCTTACATATTTTTATTACATGGATATGTTATTTTATTTTCTATGATATTATTTATACTTGATAAATATTAAATATGTAAACAAAATTGGATACACCTAAAATTGGTAAAAGTTTACTAGAAGTCTTTGTATTATAGTGAATAAAGCATTTTAATTCTGTACTATTAAATTAAATATTTTAATCCTTATATTTTTAAAATTATAACAAATAAAGAAAAATAGTTAACTACGTTAAACAAATTATCAAATGCTAATAGAATGATGGCATGTCCTGTGATGTGAAATTTAAAATTTTATATAAAAAATGACCCAAACCTGACCCTAAACCTAAACTTATTTTCTTATAGAATATAAAATTCCACATCGCATGACATGTCATCATTTTATTAACATTTAAATCATTTTTTTAATATTATTAACCATTTTTTCTTATATGCTACAATTTTAAAAGTACAAGACTAAAATACTGAATTTAATAGTATAGAGATTAAAAAACTATTTTCACTATAATATAGAAACTTTCAATAAACTTTTACCCCTAAAATTACATTTCCACAACTTACTCATTACTTCTATTTTTGTTGCTTGGTCAATTTAAATTTTAAAATTACTGCAATAAATACCTTAACCACCTTGCAAAGATAAATAAGAGTGTTAGCTAGATGCATAGATAATTTGATTACAGGTTGATTTTGATTATTCTTTGCAAAATCTTTAGGTTGATTTTGATTTTCTTTTCTTTTTTCCGTTTTAATTGATTTTTATTTTATTTTTAGAAAATATAATTTTTTTGGTTAAAATTATACAATTATATCTTGATATATTTTAATTTTCTTTGTAGAATAGGTAACATACAAATGAAGGGACAACAAATAGAGGAGCCAAGGGAAGACAAATTCACACGTATTAAAACATTCAACTTGAAACTAGCATAAGTTATAGTTAGCTCATATGGTTAATATCTTTTCTTTTGAAATTTTTTTTTTTAGTTCTAAAGTTTTCATAGGTTTTTGTATTGAAAAAGAAAATGTTTTGGTAGGTTTCAAATTTAATACTTGAATTAATATATATATAATTATATTTTAATCTATTTAATTTTTTTACTTTAAATAGTATGCATTTTCTTTTACTTTAATCCTAGAAATGTTTATGTTTTAATATGTTTTGTATTTGCAATATTTCATGTTGATTTTCTTTTTCTTCCTTAACTTGAATTTTTGATAAGTAGATAAATAAAAATTTCTAAATTTAATTACCATGTTAATTTTATAACCCAATTAATGTGCATATATATAAAAAAATTACTAAAACCCAATGCTCTTTTAATCTAATCATTGATTTTCTTTTTCTTTTTTAAAATTGTATTTGATAATACAAACAGTAACTTAATTAAATTTTGCACCTAATACTTTTGTATGAAGAGAAGTATATGTAAAAGTAAAGATTTGCATTTGTATAAAGAGAGAAGAGGCAACCAAGAAGAAAGAAGGAAGAACGTTCACTCAAATCTATTTGTTCTTTTTTTAGATGTCGAAGAAAAGAAATAAGAGAAGTTGCCATTGTTGTGAAATAGTTTAGGTATGAATTTGAATTGATTAAATCTAGATGAAAGTTTATTTACAATGTTAATTTTTGAAAGTACTTCTCATTTTTATCATATAGGATAAATTTACATCCATAATATAGTGCATGGAGTCTAGTATTAAGAACATTAACGATAAATTAGTTGTACTTGGGCAAAAGTTTAATGATATGGTAAGGCATATGATGATTGATAAGTTTTCTCCATGAAATTCTACTTTGTATGAGTTGTTCGAGACATCAGCAAGAAAAAATAAGTTAGGAAAAGCTGATGATATAGGTAACGACAAAGGAAAAAAATGTAGCTTAGATGAATTATTTGACTACAGCAGATCAATAATGCCAATGAAGCACATTGGCAAAAATTCATGTTGGAAAAGAAACAAAATAATAATGTGGAGAGGACTTGGAAGCTTTGAAATCGTTCTGAAGATGAGTGCAAAGAAGCTGTTACACACATGAAAGATATAAAATGAATGTATGAGAATCAAAGATTATTATAGTTCATCAAATAGTGACATTTCAACTAATGGAAAGACTGCAGATTCAATTGCTATGCCATGTAAAATCAACCCAACTACTCCCTTGTAAAAAAGGAATAAATAGAATAGGAAGGTATATTTTTAACATTATTTATTTGGGGTTAGGTGGCATTAAGCTATTTTTTTTAAGTATAATGGTAATTTAACCTATTATATGATTGGTTTACACTTAGAGAAATGGATTGAAATGAAAGTGAAACCTGAAAGAAAACAACATCAGTTTACATTGTTACCAAGCAGAGCCGAATTTAAAGATTCAATAATGAAATTCCTACAAATAGACCCTACAATTGGTAAAACGTAATTTTTTCATTGAAAGTAAAATGGTATAGGTTTAGGGTGTGTTGTGTTTTGGAACTTATTTGCTTTATCTCTATGGTAGTGAAAATAAGATTGTTATTGATTTTAATGGCGTAAATGGGACAGGGGATGAAATGTAATGTTTGTAGTTCATGTATGGATTAACTCGACGGTATTGCAAGAAAACTATATAATTTTAAATTTCGATGTTTAAATTAATCGACATTCTTAAATGTTATTTTTATGGTTGATTTTAGGTGATTGCATTTGTTCTTTTTAAGTGATTGATCTGATGGTTAAGATATGTGGTGAAAATTCAAAAGAAAAAAATCCATCAATGCATCAATGGTATATTTCAATGCATTTCCGAAAGAGTAAATATATGCAAATGTGTTTTAATACATGATTTTAGGCTTATGAAGTAATGACGTGTCTATCTATTCTGTTTACAACAATTCATTCTTGGCAGAAGAGCAAATATAGGTTGTTTCATTGATTTGTATCAAAATTGTATGAAATACATAACCACTCTTGACCAGTGTCAGTAGGTATTTATCTATGCATATCTAATTAATTAACCAGTTATTAAGGTTGCATGGTATTTTTCTTGTATGCATTGGCTAGGAGATTTTCTTCTCGAAATTATAAATGTTCATACCAATGAATGACATTAATGTTTACTGGTACTTGGCTGTTATTGATTTTACAAAAAGGGAGGTGCATATTTATTATCGTTTACCCATTGTTAGAGGTAATTCCTCCAAAAGACATCAAACAACATTAGTAGTAAGCAATATCCACTATGCAAGAATTTAATCTGTTAACTACTTAACACATAGGATTTAGGAAAATTTTATTTGCATTTGCAAGTACAATTCTTCGATAAGATGTTTAGAAATCCTTTATTTAAAATAAGGTATCGAGAATTTAAAGATATAAGCACATGGCCTGTTATTATACCGGAGAGTGTTCCAAGGTAACGAAACATGGAATTTAGATTCAAACCTAGTGGTGGTTATTTCGTAAACCCTGTTTAGAGCTTGGGTATGATTGTGGCATATTCACAATCATGTTTCTAATAAACATGCATTTCATAGACAACTAATTGATGGTATATAGTTTATTATCTAGCATAACAATTATGGTATATTATTTTGATATTGACTTAATATTATTTATATCTACTTGATTCAAGAAACCAACCATAGAAGTCATGTCCAATTGGCCTGCATGCTAGTTTCCTACAAGCTAAATAAGAAGCATAATAATATTATGAAGCGCATAAATGAATATATATATATATATGGATAGATTACTTTTGGGTAGAGAATTTGTTATTTTTGAGTATCTACCTCTTTAATGGGTTAGGCTTATTGTTCAAAGATTGGTTTGCTATAGATGACTATATATACAAGCAATATAGGCATACGCCAAGCTAATTCGATGAGTTTAAAGGTAGACATTTTTTAGCATAGTGTCTAACTTTATATAATATTGAAGGTTATTGTCTAGTTAGATAATTATGTGTACTCTTAAACTTGTATGTGGTTTAGTTGATAAATTAATTTCTATGAAAAAGTTCTTCTCATTTCATGCAATTCTATTCATAAACAGTGATATGAAATGATGTAATGTACGCAGCACTTAAAATTGAATTTTAAATCTAGTAAGGTCTAGCGCTTGAAAGAGTCAGTGTGACTTTTACAAACATAGATGCGGCATTTTGAATATACGATGCGACATATCACGAATTAATTGAACATGGGCGGGGTAGTCCATATAACACTATGACACTTTATGATGATTCAACCCAACGATTCATAATTGTGCGACATTTATGTTTTATATAGTAAATGAAATAAAATGTTGCTGCAGTAATTGCTAAATTAAATACGCCAATTTAATGAACTTACCTAAAAAGCTATGCTAATTAAGTTAACGCTGAGGTGTTTATATTTTGCAATATAATGCCACAATATTTATAATGTCAACATGCCAGTTCAGGAAGTTGCACTAATTTGTACTTCACTTACAATAATTGAAAATTGAAATTGGTTTAGGGTAGTCCAATGATGAATTTTTATATGTAGTTGCCTCTAATTCTCCTTTAAATTGGTTAATGATTGTCCAATTGACTAAGTAACACCATTTGCAATTGACTTACACTAATTGAACATTTAAATTGGTTTAAGATAGTCCAATTCATCAAATTGTGCATATAATTACACTAATTATATTTTAAATTGATTAGCCATTGTCCAATTGACCAATTTGTACATGTAGTTACATAATTTATAGTTGACTTACACTAATTAAACATTGAAATTAGTTTAAGGATTCATCAAATTATACATCTAGTTACACTAATTCAACTTTAAATTGGTTAACGATTGTCCAATTGACCAATTTCTAAATGTAGTTACACAATTTGTACTAGGCTTACATTAATTGAATATTGAAATTGGTTTAAGGTAATCCAATTGATGAATTTGTGCATCTTGTTACAGTAATTAAATAAAGTATAGCCCTCTGGGTCCCTAAACCCTAAAGAATATTATCAATTGATCATGTATGGGTTATGCACGAATCGTGTGGCTGTAACAGAGAAAGAGAGCAAGTAGGAGATATGGTCAAATAGAAAAACTGTAACATTCACCATTATTTATTGATTATTAGACAAAATAGATGCAGCTCGCAATGGAAGGGGAAAAAAGCAATCAAACCGTTGTTACCTCAGATATGAAAATGATGGGATAGTAGACCAATGGTTTAAGAGAGGATGTGGTTGTTTCTTATGGATGAAGAAGTTGGGAAGAATGGGAATGCATGATGTAAACTGATTGCAATGATAGTAATCGGAGATGGAAAAAAATAGGATTTGAAATAATTTATTAGGGCTGTAACAATGTTTTAATGTAGTTTTTGGCAATTACCCTAAACCTTATTACTAATTTAGCTTCATGCAATCTAATATCATGTTTCCATGCATATAATATACGAATATTATTTCATGTATTGATAATTAGATCTGATAATATTATAACAAAGTAATAAAGTAAATTAAAACAAATATAAAAGCCATAATAGATAACGTCATATCAAAAATGAAAAAAAATCACATGTTAGATCAGCAACTAGGCCTATTCACGGGCCTGACAGCTCGCACAGCCTAGTAGGCTTGGCATGATCAGGCTCGGGTCTCAAATTTTAAGTTTTAGGTAGGCTCGACCTAAAACGATATTTTTTTTAATAAAATAATATATTTTTATTTAAATTTAATTATAAAATATATAAATATTAATACAAAAATAACTTTTTAATATTATAAATAGTGATTTATGCTTAAATTGACGGGTTAGGTCAAATTCGACCTTGAACTTATAATTTAAAATTTTTTCAGGTGGTGACTAAGCCCATAGAACCAAACTAATACTTTTTCAGGATAGATCGAGCCAAATTCAATCTAAACTTATAAATTAAAATTATGTAAAGATAATTATATTTAACATGATATTAAAATAATAAAAAATATACTCGAATCCACACAAATCTAAAAAAATTTAAATTTAAATTAACCTAAACTTAAACTTAAAAATATTTAAACCTGAATTAACGTAAACTTAAAAAATCTAAATTCAAAATAACCTAACTTTACGAGGCTTGACCCTGCCTAATTGCGACACAGCGGACAGCAGCAGCTTAACATTTCCAGTAACAGCGCGTCAGCGCCACACACCACTCGACGACCTCCTTTCGTTTTCCCCTCTTCTCCTTCGAGACCAAACAATCAGATTCTCCCTTTCAAAAACCCTAAAATCTTCGAACCTAATATATATATATATATATATATTTTAAAACAGTGACGTTAAGTTTACATTTCGATTTTCAAAAGATCCTAAAATGAACAGTTAATTTTCGTCATTGAGGTTTTTTAGGGTTTTTATTTTTCAATGTCTTTTAAAGACGATGATAAGCATCATTTTAGTTGATCCTTCAGAAGTCACAACCGAAAGAGCCGATTAATAGATTTTTAACTAGTCTAGGGTTTCTTCATGGCAGACGCTCCGCGGGGCCGTGTTACTATCACTCTTGGACGTAGTGGCCAGGTATTTGTTTTAATTCATTTTCTTCTTAATAGTTTTTTATTTTCATTTTTCGTAGTAATTAGTGATGTTCATTAATTATTTGTTTGATTGCTTATAAAATGTAGGAAATATGCTTGAAATTAGTAGGAAAATTTTGCTTTGAACATAAATTGTATTCAGTTCGACTTTGACCCATTTAGTTTAGTATGGTAGATTTTACATATTTATTCTTTAAAGTATATCAGCTTTCTTCTTCCCTTTTTTAATCGAAAAGTCAGTGTAGTTCCTTTTTTTATTCGCTTGTTGTTAGTCTGCACTCTACTGATTATGTTGGTGTAGGTTGTGAAGAGGGCTGGACCCGCATCAAATGTTGATCTTTCTGACTCTCATCCTCCTGCTGGAACTAAGCGGTCTGTAAGGGATAGGCTAGGAGACAATAGAGATAGTTCCTTGTCATCTGGACGTCAGCTAAACTATAAACGGTATACTTTTAGGAATTCTACCGTTGTTTAGACTGCATTTCAAAGCCTTCCCAATGTCGGTGCTTGTGAGATGGCTATTTAAGTAATTTTCTGTATTTCTTAGTGGATGATGATGATGATGATGATGTTTTTGTTGCATTCATATTACACATTGCTTGCAAATTAGACACCTTGTTTTAGGGTATTTGGTTGATTGAAATAGTATTCTGTTACTACAGGTTCAGGTCTTGAGAGTGACTGTTAGACGTGGACATTTTCAATTTATTTTCAAAATCATTCGTATAATTTGGAGTTAAGGACTGCATAATGTTTCCACTTGCGACTGTTGGATATGTATTTGACAGAATACTTTAGGAATAATAAAGAGTGTAGCAACATAGACCATGAGTGCTAATCCTTTGCCTTCTCTTTGGGTTTTACATTCTGTGTAAATAAATTTTCACAATATTAGTTTGTCATTGAAATTTACTTATGTAAAAAGTTATAGTGGTGTTTTGTCCTTTTGTACAGACAAAGAGGTGATGGTCATACAACATGTTTGAACCCTAATGGCTTGAATGGTACAATCTTACACTTCTGCATTGCAATATCTTTATGTTTCTGATTTCTGAACTGATTGTGAGATTACTAACATTGCTTCATTTGGATAAAAAATAGATTTTCACATTGGTAAA
>JBBYHM010371510.1:5276-17980 GCA_038381775.1 Adansonia rubrostipa | reverse complement strand
TGAGCAAGAAGTTTACAGAATATGAAAATAATTAGTCATACGTAGAGAAGCTATGTTGCGCTTTAGCTTGGACGGCCCAAAGTTTAAGGCAATACATGCTATACCCCACTACATGGTTAATCGCCAAGCTCGATCCCATCAAGTATATGTGCAAAGCTCCTGCCTTGTCTGGGAGATTAGCTAGATGGCAAGTTATGCTTTTTGAGTATGACATCATGCACGTGAACTAGAAAGCCATTAAAGGTAATGCAATAGTAGACTTTTTGGCAAGTCGAGCCATAGATGACTATCAGCCTTTAAACTTTGAGTTCCCTAATGAAAACTTGATGTACATATCTAAGGCAGAGAACATTGTTAAGTGTGAGTCATCATGGAGAATGTATTTCGATGAGCGTCAAACGCACTAGGGCATGGAATTAAGGCAATTCTTATCTTGCCAAAGGGAAACCATTACCCTTTCACATCCAAATTAAACTTTGACTACACCAACAACATAGTCGAATATAAGGCTTGCATCATGAGGATCCAAGCAGCTATTAAAAGGGGCATTCAAACATTAGAAATGTTTAAAGATTCAGTCTTCATCATATTAACTAAAGGGAGAATGGTAAACACATGATGCTAAACTGATCCACTATGGGAATCTTATATTGGAGCTTAAGAAAGAGTTTAATGATATTAGCTTTCATCATCTACCTCAAGAAGAGAATTAAGTTGCCGGTGCCTTGTCCACTTTATCTTCCATGTTTAAAGTCAATCAGGAATCAAAAATTGCTCCTATCCAAATAAGTATCTATTCAACCTCAGCGCATTGCCAGAATGTCAAAGAAAAAAAGGATGATTTGCCATGGTATCATGACATCCTTTAATACATCAAGGATCAACGAAACCCAGAAGGTACCACCAAAACTAATAAGAAGACCATCAGACAATTAGCTACGAACTTTATTTTGGATAGGGAAATTTTGTACAAGAAAGGCTGGGATCAGGTGCTACTCTAATGCGTGGATGCCTTTGAAGCCAAAAGAATATTTGAAGAAGTTCATGAAGGGATTTGTGGTATGCATGCCAATAGACACCGAATGGTAGAATAAGTCATGCAATCAGGTTACCATTGGTTTACTCTTTAAAAGGATTGCATTAACTATGTTCGAAAGTGTCATAAAAGCCAATCTACGTTAACATGATCCAAGTCCCACCAACATCACTGCATGTTATGATAGCTCCATGGCCCTTTTCTATATGGGGCATGGACATGATTAGACTGATTACCCCAAGGCTTCTACTGGGCATCACTTCATTTTGGTCGCGATCAATTACTTCACCAAATGGGTAGAGGTAGATTCTTATGCCAACATCACCAAATCTGTTGTATGCAAATTTGTGAAACAGGACATCATCTGTAGATATGGACTTCCCGAATAAATCATTGCTGATGATGCACGCAACCTAAAAAATAAGATGATGCAAGCAATCTGCTCTCAATTCAAGATTCAGCATCAAAACTTCATCCCATACCGTTCGAAGATGAATAGGGTAGTTGAAGCAGCCAATAAAAATATCAAAAAGATAGTTAAAAAAATGGTTGAGATGTACAAAGATTGGCATGAAAAGTTGCCTTTTTTTTTACATGTTTATCGCACAGCCGTACGAACTTCTACAAGTGCCACCTCATTTTCTTTGCTCTACACATGGAGGCTATCTTGCCAATTAAAGTTAAAATCCCTTCACTTAGAGTCCTGATGGAAACACAACTTGAAGAGGCTGAATGGTTAAAAATTGATACGAGTAGCTCAACCTCATTAAAGAAAAAAGAATCAAAGCCATCTGTCATGGGTGAATGTATCAAAAGTGCATGATGAAAGCCTATGACAAAAAGGTCTGTCCTTATCAATTTTGAGAAAGTGACTTGGTGCTAAAACAAATTCTCTTGATCCATAAAGATGCTCACGAAAAGTGAACCCTAAATTTAGAAGGGCCATACGTGCAGAAGCACGTATTCTCTGGAGGAGCTCTAATCTAGACCGAGATGGATGGTAGCGACCTACCCAACCTTATGAATTTTGATTCTGTTAGGAAGTATTATGCTGGAAAGGACTTTAAGATGAAAACATGAAAAGGCATCCTATTAGTCCCTTGCCTACTACTCACAAAACAAAAAAAAAGCTTAAGTTGAAAACATAATAGGGCAGTTTACGTGGTTAGACCTCCTCATTCAGAGAAAGTCAACCCCAAACTATCGTTAGCCTAAAACCAATCTTCCCCATATTCATAACTTTAGCCAAGATGCCAAGTCATAACCTAACCCATCTATTCTATGTTGACCAACACCACTAAAACCTTATCCATACCTACACTCAAAAAATAGAAACTACCTAACTTTAAGGCCTCCATCCCACCATGGGGCAATCTAAGGGATCTTCTTATTAGTCACCACCACTAAAAGAATCAATTGCTCAAAAAAAATCTCCAAACATACATAGTAAAGAATTCATGTCATCAGCTAGAGCTAGTCGACCAGAAAGACTTCTTATATCTCTTTTGTACTTCAGAACCTTCCACAATCTTGTAAGTTTGTCACAAATTGTACCCTCTTTCTTTGAATAAAAAATTACTTGATTTCTTGCAAAATCTTTGCGTAGCACTGCATTTCATGCTCCATCATGTTTATCATTTAATTGATAATGCTTGATAATCAAATAAACTGATAACAGGATTTCCTAGCATTACTTCAAAAGATAAAAACTTTGCAAGGACTTTATTTCATATTTAAACACCAAGAATGAACTCTTAGGGCCACAACTGATCTGGCCTTGGGACCCCACACTTAGAGAATATGCTCGAAACCTCCTCAGTAAGGGGTCATAGATCTCTTGTACTTTCGAAGAGGGGACAATCTTAACATTTAAAGCCTTTGAAAATCTAGAGCAAGATTGACAAACCCTAGGCAAAAGGCCACCTCACCAAAGCCAAAGAAAGCCAAAAGCCAACCATTGGATTAGGCCTTTAAAGTCATCACATTTGCATCAATTAGGCAGGCATTTGCATCTATATGCATTAAGCAGCATTTAACATCTTACAAGTATCAGCTCCCGTACGCGAAAGTTAAATTTATAAGGAATCTAAGGTACCATTTTTTAATTTCAAAAAAACCCCAAAAGGCCTAAAGTAAGTACCTCTGACCTTATATGCTCATTAAAAATCACCCAAGAAGGGTATCAAAACTTATTTTCTTCTAGTCCTCAAAAAGCAGAACACTTGTCTACCTTAAAACCCACACAAGCTGGTGATAACTACCTCCCCCAGTCCTTAAAGAATAGGATGTTTCCCTACCCTAAAGCCCACACAAGCTAGTGGCAACTACTACCTCAATCCTCAAAGAGTAGGACACTTCCCTACCTCAAAGCCTACATAAGCTAGTGGCAATTACCTATCTTAGTCCTCAAAGAGTAAGACACTTATCAAAGCTCATACAAGCTAGTGGCACTACATAACCTACCTTAGTCCTTAAAGAGTAGGATGTTTTCTTACCTCAAAGCTCACACAAGCTAGTGGCAATTACCTATCTTAGTCTTCAAAAAGCATGATGCTTATCAAAGCCCACACAAGCTGATGGCACCATAGAACCTACCTCAGTCCTTAAAGACTAAGACATTTTCTTACCTTAAAGCCCATGCAAGCTAGTGGCACTAGATATCCTACCTCAATCCTTAAAGAGTAGGACGTTTTCTTACCATAAAGCCCGTATAAGCTAGCCGCACCTATCTACCTTTGTCTAAGAAAAGCTAAATGTCTTTCTTTACCTACTTTAAAGCCCACATGAGCTGATGGCACGTGTTTGAAAAAATGAAAAACAACTTAGTAAAGAGGTCAAACCCTATAAAAATCATCAAAACCTTCTTTTCTATAAGTTGTTTAACTCATCTCGACATGATAATAAATAGCAGTCCACTTTTCAGCAAGCACACAAGTTTATCATCTTTTTCGAACAAAATGATGCCTATTCATCTTTGCCTTATTCTTAATACTTAGCAATGGCCAAAGAGGGGTAGCTGTAGACACCTCATTTTTTTTCCAAACAAGTTTTTGGTATCTTAGGAGTTAGTTAAAAGATGATAAAATGAAAAAATATAAATAAAACTGGCGGGTCACCCGACAAAAATATTTTTAGGAAGTTTTAAAATGCGTATGGGCCGTCTTAAAGAAAATGTAAAAACTAGGCATCAAAGGCCACTTTTCATGGTGCCACCAAGGTTATACACAAATCAATTTTCCATTATTTGTGACCAATTTGAGGTAAATCAGGAAGCTACAGGTTTGTACAAGTTATATTAGGGCGTAATTATTGATACGAGGCCTCTACTGTGCAAAAAACTTGAATTTTCACACGTAGTATCAATACAATAGGGTTTAGTATTGATATCCAAGGTGTGGTATCGATACCTAGCATGTTTGTATCGATACAGACCTTGGCAGTAGCTAAAGTTATGATTTTTGGCAAAATGTATTGATACACAAGCATGAGTATCGATACAAATCCACAAAGTATAGGTACTGGCCTCTAAGTCTCAAGACTGGAAACATTTTTTGCTCCAGTATCGATACACAACTCATTTATCGATACTCAGGAGTAAAATGTACCTTATGTATCGATACAACATGTTCTGTATTGATACACCAATGCATTTTTGACTTGTTTGAGCCATTTTTTAGCTTCGAAAACCTGACTTAAACATGTTTTTCCACCAAGGAACTATCATATAACATAGTAAACCTCAACTATGGATTCATTAACAGATCCTAACAAATTTTTGGAGTCCAAACAATTAATGACAAAGGTCACTTTCATAAGATATATGGGTGTAAGAGGATAGCAGGCATATCTTTAGCTTGCAGGCTTTCACAGCCTTTCTGCCTCCTTACTCAACATGGCAAAACCAATAAAAAGAGAGTCAACTGAACATGGCAGTTGGAGATATGCCTTGGTACAGAAGAAAAAAATAAAAAAAATGCCCTTTACATTGTCTTGTAAAATGAAAGGCTAAACAAAAAAAAAAGAGGACATAACTAGCTATCTGAAAAAAATTCTTTTAGTTATCGAAAAAGCTCTCCAGTAATCCTAGAAAACTTTTCACCTATCCCCATAAATCCTTCAGCAACTCTAGCTCCAAAATTTCACTAAAAAAACACTATTCCATTGCCTTCCACCTTCAACCAACCTCCATTCCCATAGCTCCCTAAAACCATAGCCAGAACACCTTCAAAAACTTAACATTTCATATATTTACATCCTCAAAACACCCCATTAGCAACTATATCACTAGAAAGCTCTTTCCTTTCAACTTTTTCTTGCTAAATAATAGCAAAGAGAGGGAAGGAACTGAGCTTAAAGTTGCTGCTTTAAAAAAGGAAGAAACTTTAAGCCTTTGTTGGTATATTTTTTAACTTGTCCCATGTATCTTCTGTTTTGATCATACATTTCATTTTAGTGAGCCCTTCATGCTACCATGACCCTTCTAATACTCTTATGCATCTTTGTTACCTTGGTCACGGTAGTCCAAGGATCTTGATAACATTCTTGGCACCTTGATATTGTGGGATATATAAACTCACCATACTTTATTTTCATCATTCCACAACCTCTTTTCATGTATCTTTTGCCATGTATCTTCCATATTCACATATACATTACATATTTAAGTGGTCACCTTGGCGTTTCTTAGGCATGTTCAAACATTTTCTTGTGTTTTAAGGAGTCTCATGAAATAAAAATCTTGTCTTGACAACTCTAGCAGCCATCCTCTTGTTCAAACATGTTCATATCATCTCTATGCACTTTATTTGTCATCTTTTAACATTTATGTCACCCATTTCCATGCCACAATGTCATCTTTGCATGTTTACATATTTAATCCATGTTAATCTTTGTATTTGATGTATTTTGTTTGTGATATCTCCATTAAAATGCTTGCTTGTCTCTTACAAACTGTTTTTTTTTTTAAACTCCCTAAGTTAAATTCATGCTATCCCCAATAGATGAAGAATAGAATGGACTTAATGCTTTCATTACATTGGTCTCTTAATCTTAGGGATAAATCAACATTTCAACTCTTGATCATGGTTAAATATGTTTATTTTTCAAAAAAAAAGAGAGGAAATCTTTTTCAGTATTAAACCTTAATCTTGAGTCTCATGTTCATTTTGGTGACATGGTTAACAGGTTGTTCCATTATCCTAAACTACTCCGAGATTATGGAATGAACTTGTGAAGTCTGTGTTACTTTCTATCGTAGACATTTAAATGTTCAAGGTCGGAGTCCAACTTCAAAAAATCGAAATATCAAATAATCCCCCATGTTTTTGCTCTGGCAGCGCTGTAGTTTGAACTTGAAAAATTATTTTCGAGCCACAAAATATTTCCTTGGATTTTTTTAATACTTTTATTTTAAAGGGCATCGAATTACCTTTCTAATGGTGTCTTATTTGCCCTTGGATCATCCTGGACGAAGGAGCTATGATTTTTTGAAACTTTGCTATCCAAAACCCTGGGAAGTAAGCATGCAACATTTTGTTTGGGCCATTTCAGCCAATCAGATGATTTTTATTAAATTTTTAGATATTTTTCCCAAAAAGTTCACAAATTTCCTTTTTTGAAAAGGTATTATCTATGATCTAATAATCCTGGATAAACTTAGAATGATTTGTCAAAATCCATCATGCCCTTTTAATTGTATAAGCTGCCAGTGTTGAAACAAACCTAACTTCAAAAATTAATTCCGCCTAGAAAGTGATTTTCTAAAATTTTTGGAATATTTTTATATTAAACCCTATCAAGTTACCTTCCCAACGGTGCCTCATTTACCCTCTAAAATCTCCAGATGCACCCGAACAAAATCTAGAAATGGAGATGACATGATGTTGTCCCCTATTTTCAACCTAATTTTCTAATCCCCTTTTATGGAGACGTTCAGATGTCTCGAAAATGTGCCCTATTGATTCCCCCCACAACATCAACCTCTTTTGACTCGGATCAAGACTAAAATATAAAAAATAGGATTTCATATCAAAATTTTTGCTAGTAGAGATACTTCAACTCCACTACTCAAAAGGGATACTCCAACACCATTTTTTAAAATCAAAGTTAAATTTTCTCCTTGTCCTTAAATGTTTTCCTAACTTTGGGCATACTTTAACCCCACTACTCTGAAGGGATACTCTAACTCCGTTCATTTTAAAAAAATTAAAAATTTTTTCCTAACTATTTTCATAATTTTATTTTAGGGGACATTTCAACCCCACTTCTCCGAGGGGATACTCCATCCCCGTTTTTACCTCAAAAACTTAAAATTTGCTCGCTTCCAAATACCTTAAACCTTTTTGATAAAAATCTCTTTGTTCTTCAAATTACCATCGAATCCAGACCAGTCTCTAAAATTGTCATCCCGGTTATTCTTTAATAATTGAAGGCAATTATGAGATACATTTCAATCACCCCTCTATTTTTATGCTCTTTTGTTTGTGATTGCTTATTTATGATATTATTATATTTCTTATTTTTTGCCTCACTAACTTATTTCTTTTCTAGTGTTATTGTGCATTCATATTTAAAATTCATTTTCTAATGAAATTTATGAGGCGATATGCCATGTTGGTATCTCTCTAGTGCCTAATACAAAATATCAAATTTTGAAAATCCAATCCGGACATCATTTTCATAAAAAATCCCTCTATTCCTCACATCTCCGAGGCACATAGATGATCTAATTTTTCTTAATAAAAAAACCCAAATTTACATTTTCCAAAACTTTATGCATTAACAAGGATTATATCTAAATAGAGACCAAATGGAACCAATTTAGCTGAGACCAAAGTAAGATATAGTTAGTAGGCACTGATTTCAAGCGTCGTGGAGATGCTAGTCCATACTTGCACGTAACCAACTCTCAAGCCCAGCCAATAATCTCTAGCTTCGTAGAGCTTGAAATCAGTGTTCTGAGTTTCATAACTCGTAATATTGTTTTCAATAGGCATCTGATCTTACCTAGCCTAAAATGATCAATGGCAACTCCAAGTTTACGGCCACATCATGGTCCAACGGTCCCTATCCCCTCCATACTGTTATGCCTAATCTAAATCCCAATCAAGGGATAGCTTAAAGCCTCCACCATAACCAACCATCATTCATTCATAAGTCAAGCATGCCATGCCCTTCGGATTGTCCGAAGTTTTAAAGGCCGTTACAAGCGACAGCTTGGCGACTCTATTAGGGAGTATACAGAGTTAGGCCTATAACTAGCTATTTCTCACTCAGTTCTTGGCTTTTCGGTCTCCATAATTATTTAGATATAATTCTCTTTTATTTTTTACCTACTAATCTCTATTGTTTATGCTTTTTTCTTATGATTGTTAGGGATTATTCGTGCCCAAATATATATTGATTTGAATAAATATGGTAATATGAGTGAAACAAAAATGTTTGATTGTTTCTCTGACACACACCTTTCATTTGAATTTGCACTAGATTCCCACCATACACCATGTTGTGGTTAGTATCCTAATTATTAAGAGGAAGTCAGCCATCCATCTTCGTGAGTAGCCCTCCGTATAAGTGTGGCAACACCTTTCGAGATGTAAGCTACCTATGTCTCTTGTGAGTACCCTTTCGCATAAGGAAATACATCCATCGAGTCAAGCTTGTTCCACCAAACCTGCGATGGGCCTAGTATTGGGGTGCCTCGACTATTCTTACCAAATGAAAGAATGATTCAGATGCCAAAATAAGCGTCAACTTAAACCCATGTAGTGAACCCTACAAGCTAAACCATGTTAAGCCATACCAGATGTTGCTAGAATAACTTGAAGTTTAGGGTCACTCGGGGAAACATTCTTTACCTTTATTCTTATATACATCGGTTTCACAGATAAAGATCGATGAACGTTGTCACCTGTATTTTTCTTTTTATTTTCATTATCATTCTTTTAGGATATGCCATTATGTTCGTCAGTAAATCCTCTTTAATAAGTACATAAGGACAAGTGCATGCCATTACCTGCAACGCTGTCTTGAAATAGTCGTATCTGATCGAAATAAGCCATCATACTGCCTGAGCAATGGCTTTGCATAAATGGTGATGAACGAACATCATCGTTTAATTGGTCAGTCTTAGTCATCACAAGGTATCATGTTGCTTCATGAAAAGGCAATTTTAATATGGACATGCTAGTATGCTTTCCATTTAATGCCTCAAGATTTACATTCACCATGTCTACCCAAGGCATCATGCCACATATCTCAGGGCAAATTTTATGATACACTTTTGATGCTATTCTTTTATTTCTTTTATCTTTTACCTATTAGTTACTAACTCGTTCTCTTTTTGCTTTTCTTTTCACCATGCATCATTTCATCATAATTACTATCATCATGGGACAATTGGCTCTAATGGGTTAGTGTTCACCAAGGGGCATCTGTCATAGAGCAACAGTTCACTTCAGAGTTACAACCCTTTGTAAAAATCTGAGCATGGTCAGAGCACTGACAGCATGAAGACGAAGATGTTTAAAAATTGAGGCATGCCTTAGTAGTGCATGAAAGGATCAAGATAGGATACTATCAAAATGATTGGCAAGATCTGTGGATCGTATAGACTAATTGGGACAGTACCGAAAGGTAGTCATTCACTAAGAGGTATAAAGATATCGTTGCTTCTCAATTATAGAATCCAACATACTAATGTTTCACTTTCAATCATGAAGACTCAGTCCCAAGAGTTTATGAATACACTACATTATTTAACATTGAAAGGGTAAAGGTCGACAAGATATACTGCAAAGCATTGAATCTTTCAACTTTCAAGAAAAGATTGGCTTAAATCCTTAAGGCAACAGAGTCTTGGATCAAGAGTCATATCAAAACAAAAGGGAAAATTGAATGCATCTCATGAGCCAGTTTGAGAGAAGTAATGGCAAGTATTATTGACATCCAAAAAATCAAAGATATCTATATTTTGGTAATATATGGACTAGTTATATTCCCAAAGACATTGGGCTATGTTGAAGTTATAGTAGCAGATGCTTTTTTTTGCTTTTGCTGAAACATTAATCCTATATATGCCATCCTTGTCGAAACTTTTGTAAAAAAATTAGGAATGGGCCATTTCATTGGATGTGCACCGCTCTTCCATATTTTGCTCGTCAGTCACTTTAGCTCGAAAGAAAGTAAGACGTTGCATGACTTCTTACCCAGCTTTAGCCCTATCTGTAAGGTACTTAAGAAAGAATGGCCTCAAGACAAATCAAAAAAGCAATGGGTCCAAAAATTTCGGAACCTCAAGGGGGAAGAGGTAACTTGGAAGGCTTCTTGGTTTTTCCCACAAACAGTCATATACCAATACGGAGATTAGAGTTGTGTACCCCTCATGGGATCATGGGGAAAAACTAGCTATGCCCCTCTTTTAGTTCTTTGACAATTCTATTACCGTCAATTCATCCCATTCATCCAAGACCTAGAGTTATGGGATTCTGATTATGGTGGGCCCGACTATAAGTCGAAAGTCTAGTTAGCCTTTCGAGCATGGAAACAAACCTGTTGCATTAAGAAATATAGGAAAGGGAGTAGTATGACCCCTGGATATGATGAATGAAGGATCTGTCCTACTAATGATGCCATGATCATGTCTTGTATTGGGACATTACAAATGCCGATTGACAAATTTCCTTTTGAAATTGAATTGCTCAAGCGAGAGTTCGAACAAGAGAAGACAACCTTTCGCAAGGAGATTACTCAATTAAAAGAGGAAAATAGTCAATTGAAAATGGATCTCTACCTCAGGGATGGCGAGATAAGCAGGGTTGTCAAGGAGAAAAACCACCTCAAAGAGGATCTTGAGAGCTTGAAAAGAGACTATATGGCCCTTAACAAAGCAAGCAAGTCTCAAAGGCTTGGAAAGTCATCGATCGATAAGAGGACAAAAATTATTGCTCTCGAGAAAAACCTAGACCAATGGAGAGAAACTACTAGGGCTAATAGGGAGAAGCTTGTTAGAGCCTAGGCTCTTGCATCCACTTATCAAATGAGGAGTGAACGGTTAGAGGCTTAAGTCCAAGATTTAAGAGGAAATCAAGATGGAAATAGAGTTCTAGCACTCAGAATCCATGATTTAGAGCATTCTTTTCAAGTTCACCAAGACCAAGTCAACGCACTAGTAAGAGCCTTTGAATAGCGAGAGCAAGAATGGCTTCAAGTGGTTGATCACGCATTCCAAAATCATTAGGACTGTCATCACCATCTGACAGAGCAAATCCAGGTAGCTCAGTTAGAGGCTGAGAACGTAATGGATGTAGACCGATCTCTGACACATGATATCTTACCCATCAATACCCATGAACAAAAGTTATTGTACTTCTTGGACCATGTAATCAAGTAATGTAATCATGTCAGGCATTTTTGAATATAATCACATGTATTTAAGATGTTTTGTTACTTTAATGAAAGATGCTATTGGTGGAACTGTCCCTTTATCTAATTGACCTTTTTGCATTTGCATAACTAACCTAATCCTTTCATGGTTTTTATTCACTCATCCTCATTGCATCAAACATATGCACGAACATACCACAAAGGCCTAATCCAAAAATAATTTAAAGTGAAGGTAATCAAAACATAGAATCTATAGTTCACCATCGATATAACACTTTTAATCATTAAAAAGTGATGGAAAATGATCACCAAGCCCCCATCAAAAGACTCTAACTCATGTATAGGGAGTCCTAAGAGTAAGTACCCCGTAAGAATAAGGAGCTTCAAGCATAGATCATTAAGCTAACCAAATTATTGTCCAATGCGTTAAAGGAAAAAGGGCAAACACACACAGTTGAGATAAGGAAAGAATCAACCGACCCTAAAAATAATTTGAATGGTGGTACTGAGGCCACCAATACTCAAAAAGGGGCATTACATAGGCAACACCCTCTAGCATCAAACATCCCCCATCTCGGCCATTTATTTATATTAATCCTGCAACAGTGTCCCATTTAATTCAAGGATTTCAAGGTGCAGGCTCTTCGTCATCAAGGTCTATAGTCTCAGCCTCAATGAGCACATAGAGTAAGAGAAAACAAAGGGGCCTTTAGAAAATGATAAGGGCTTAGACAGGTATCACTCATCAGATAAGCGTCTTCGAGCTGTGGAAGGAAGTAGTATATTCAGAATCATGGACATAAAGTCATTAGGGCTAGTTTTGAGCCTCATCATTCTGCCCAAGTTTAAAGTACCTGATTTTGAAAAATACGGTGGGACTATTGACCCTACTGCCCTATCTTCGTATTTACTGTCATAAAAAGATGAGACATGAAGAAAACAAAAAGCTTCTAATTTACTATTTCTAGGATAGTCTGACTGAGGCAGCCTACTGATGGTACATAGGGCTTGACCCAACAAGATTTCAAACATGGGCAGACTTGGCTTACACATTCCTTGAATAGTATAAGCATATGTCTGATTGGGTTCTAAATCATCTTTCTCTCATGAACATGGAGAAGAAATCTTTTGAGAGTTTTAGATAGTATGCTTAGAGATAGAGAGAGGAGACAGCCCAAGTTCACCTATCTCTAACTGAAAAAGAAATAATAGTTATGTTTGTTTGCACATTACGAGCTCCTTACTACGAAAGGCTAATAAGAAACACCATGAAATAATTGAGAAC
>JBBYHM010371499.1:0-17981 GCA_038381775.1 Adansonia rubrostipa | reverse complement strand
ATTTTATAGAATTAAAGTTCATATGTTAATTTGGACAAACACGGATTCACATAATAATCTCATTTCTTTTCATGATTGGGTACCATAAACACAATCTGCCTATTAGGATAATGACATTGATGCTTTGGTTTCATAAGAAAAACTTTTCTTCCCACCACTTTTAGAAGCAAAGTTTGTATATCAATTGTGATAAACACGGATTCACATAATAATCTCGTTTCTTTTCATGTTTAGGAACCATAAACTCATTCTCCTAATTGGCATGAATGACATTGATGCTTTAGCTTCGTAATTTAAGCTTTTCTTTCAACCATTTTTTAGAATCAAAGTTCTTGTGTCAATTTGGACAAACATGGATTCACATAATAATCTCCTTTCCTTTCATGTTTGGTCACCATAAGCTTGTTCCATTCATTGAGATAAATGACATTGATGCTTTGGTTTCATAAAAAAAGCTTTGCTTTCCACCATTTTTTGCATTAAAGTTCGTCTATCAATTGGGATAAACACGGATTCGCATAATAATTTCTTTTCTATTTACGATTGGGTGCCATAAACTTATTCTTCTTTTTAGGATAAATGAATTGATGCTTTGGTTTCATAAAGAAAGCATCACTTTCCACCAATTTTTGCATTAAAGTTTGTTTATCAATTGGGAAAAACACATATTCGCAAAACAATCTCCTTTCTATTAATGACTGGGTGCCATAAACTCATTCTACACATTGGGATAAATGAATTGATGCTTTGGTTTCATAAACAAAGCTTCACTTTCCACCATTGTTAGAATTAAAATTTGTTTGTCAACTGGGAAAAATAGGATTCGCATAGTAATCTCCTTTCTATTAATGATTGGGTGCCATAAACTCATTCTACTCACCGGGGTAAATGAATTGATGCTTTAGTTTCATAAGAAAAACTTCACTTCCCACCATATTTTGGAATCAAATATGGTCTGTCAATTAGGATAAGCATAGATTCACATAATAACCTTCTTTCTTTTCATGACTAGGCACCATAAACATATTCTCCTTATTAGGATAGATGATATTGATACTTTGGTTTCATAAGTAAAACTTTACTTCCTACCCTTTTTACAAACAAAGTTCATCTGTCAATTGGGTCAAACCCGGTTCTCCTCATTGGGATAAATGAATTGATGCTTAGGTTTCATAAGAAAAACTTGACATCCCACATTTTTAGAAGAAAATTTCACCTATCAATTGGGATAAACCTGGATTCACGTAATAATCTCCTTTCTTTTTGTGATTGGGCACCATAAAGGCATTCTCCTCAATGGGATAAGTGATATTGATGCTTTGGTTTCATAAAAAAAAACTTCACTTTCCACCAATTTTAGAATTGTATTTCATCCGTTGATTTGGACAAATATAGATTCACATAGTATTCTCCTTTTTTTTCATTATTTGGCACCATAAGCTCATTCTACTCATTGGGATAAATGACATTGACACTTTGGTTTCATAAAAAAGGCTTTTCTTTTCACCATTTTTATAATAAAAGTTCATCTATCAATTGGGACAAACACGGATTCATATAATAATCTTTTTTTTTCATGGTTAGGCACCATAAACACATTCTCCTCATTGGTATAAAAGATGTTGATGTTTTGTTTTCATAAGAAAAACTTCACTTACTACCATTTTTTACAATCAAGGTTAATCTGTCAATTGGGACAAATACGGATTCCCATAATAATCTGCTTTCTTTTAATGATTGGGTGCCATAAACTCCTTCTCCGCATTAGGATAAATCAATTAATGCTTTGGACTTATAAAAAAAACTTTTCTTCCTACCATTTTTTTGAATCAAATTTCATCAGCCAGTTGGGATAAAAATGGATTAATAATAATCTCCATTCTTCTCACGATTGGGCAATATAAACTCATTCTTTTTATTAGGATAAATGAATTATGCTTTGGTTTCATAAAAAAAGCTTCACTTTCCACCATTTTAGATTTAGATTTTGTTAATCAATTAGGATAAACACGGATTCATGTAATAATCTTATTTCTTTTCATGACTAAGCACCATAAACACATTCTTTCATTGGGATAAATATATTGATGCTTCAGTTTCATAAGTAAAACTTCACCTTCTACCATTTTTTACTATCAAAGTTTGTCTATCAATTGGGTCAAACATGGATTCACATAATAATCTCCTTTCTTTTCTAGATTGGGTGCCATAAACTCATTCTTCTCATTGGGATAAATGAATTGATGCTTAGGTTTCATAAGAAAAACTTCACATCCCACCATTTTTAGAAGAAATTTCACCTATCAATTGGGATAAACTCGGATTCACATAATAATCTCCTTTCTTTTTGTGATTGGGCACCATAAAGGCATTCTCCTCATTAGGATAAGTGATATTGATGTTTTGGTTTCATAAAAAAAAACTTCACTTTTCACCAATTTTAGAATTGAAGTTCGTCTGTCGATTTGGACAAATATAGATTCACATAATAGTTTCCTTTCTTTTCATTATTTGGCACCATAAGCTCATCCTACTCATTGGGATAAATGACATTGACACTTTGGTTTCATAAAAAAAGCTTTTCTTTTCACCATTTTTAGCATAAAAATTCATTTATCAATTGCGACAAACACGGATTCACATAATAATCTCTTTTATTTTTATGGTTGGGCACCATAAACAAATTCTCCTTATTGGTATAAAAGATGTTGATACTTTGTTTTCATAAGAAAAACTTCACTTACTACCTTTTTTACAATCAAGGTTCATCTTTTGATTGGGACAAACATGGATTCCCATAATAATTCTGCTTTTTTTTAATGATTGGGTGCCAAAAACTCCTTCTCTGCATTGGGATAAATCAATTGATGCTTTGGACTTATAAGAAAAACTTTCCTTCCCACCATTTTTTTGAATCAAATTTCATCTGTCAATTGGGATAAAAATGGATTAATGTAATAATCTCCATTCTTTTCATGATTGGGCAACATAAACTCATTCTTTTCATTGGGATAAATGAATTATACTTTGGTTTCATAAAAAAAGCTTCACTTTCCACCATTTTTAGATTTAGATTTTGTTAATCAATTAGGATAAACATGGATTCACGCAATAATCTCATTTCCTTTCATGACTAGGCACCATAAACAATTCTTCTCATTAGGATAAATGATATTGATGCTTCAGTTTCATAAGTAAAACTTCACTTTCTACCATTTTTTACAAAGTTCATCTGTCAATTGGGTCAAATATGGATTCACATAATAATCTCCTTTCTTTTCAAGATTGGGTGCCACAAACTCATTCTCCTTATTAGGATAAATAAATTAATGCTTTGGTTTCATAAGAAAAACTTCACATCCCACTATTTTTTAGAATAAAATTTTGCCTATCAATTGGGATAAACCCGGATTCACGTAATAATCTCCTTTCTTTTTATGATTGGATACCTTAAACATATTCTTCTCATTGGGATAAATGATATTGATGCTTTGGTTTCATAAGAAAAACTTCATTTTCTACCATTTTTAGAATTAAAGGTCATCCATCGATTTAGACAAACAAAGATTCACATAATAATCTTTTTTTCTTTCCATTATTTGGCACCATAAGCTCACTCTACTCATTGGGACAAATGACATTGATGCTTTGGTTTCATACAAAATGCTTTACTCTCCACCATTTTATAGAAGTAAAGTTTGTCTACCAATTAGGATAAATATGGATTCGCATAATAATCTCCTTTCTTTCCATGTCTGGGCACCATAAGCTCTTTTTAGTTATTGGGATAGATGACTTTGATGCTTTGATTTCATAAAAAAAGCCTCTTTTTCCACCACTTTTAAAATTAAAGTTTGCCTATCAATTGGGATAAACACGGATTCACGTAATAATCTTCTTTCTTTTCATGATTAGCACCATAAACACATTCTCCTTATTGGGATAAATGATATTGATGCTTTGGTTTCATAAGAAAAACATTTTTTCCCACCATTTTTAGAATCAAAGCTCATTTATCAATTGGGATAAACACGAATTCACATAATAATCTCCTTTTTTCTTATGATTAGGAACCATAAACTCATTCTCCTTATTAGAATAAATGATATTGATGCTTTGGTTTCATAAGAAAAGGTTTTCTTTCAACCATTTCTTAGAGTCAAAGTTCATGTGTTAATTAGGATAAACACAGATTCACATAATAGTCTCCATTCTTTTCATGTTTGGGCACCATAGGCTCATTCCACTCATTAGGATAAATGACATTGATGCTTTGGTTTCATAAAGAATGCTTCACTTTCTACCATTTTTGGAATTAAAGTTCGTCTGTCAATTGGAACAAACCTGAATTCGCATAATAATCTCTTTTCTTTTCATGACTAGGTGCCATAAACTCATTCACCTTATTGGGATAAAAAGTTGATGCTTTGGTTTCACAAGAAAAATATCACTTCCCATCACTTTTTCGAATGAAATTTTGTCTGTCAATTATGATAAACAAATTCTCCTTATTTGGATAAATAATATTGATGCTTTGGTTTTATAGGAAAAACTTCACTTCCTACCATGTTTTCAGCCAAAGTTCGTCTGTTAGTTGGGACAAACATGGATTCATATCATAATCTCCTTCCTTTCCATGATTGGGCACCATAAATATATTCTCCTCATTAGGATAAATGGAATGATGCTTCGGTTTCTTAAGAAAAGCTTCACTTCCTACCATTTTTTCAATCAAAGTTCATCTATCAATTGGAATAAACACAGATTCATATAATAATCTCCTTTTTTTCATGATTGGGCACCATAGACACATTCTCTTCAATGGGATAAATGATGCTGATGCTTTGGTTTCATAAGAAAAACTTCACTTCCTACCATTTTTAATAATTAAATTCGTCTATCACTTAGGACAAACACGGATTCCTATAACAATCTCCTTTCATTTAATGATTGGGTGCCATAAACTCATTCTCCTCATTGGGATAAATCAATTGATGCTTTGGATTCATAAGATAAACTTCACTTCCCACCATTTTTTTAGAATAAAATTTTATCTTTTAATTAGGATAAATATTGATTCACGTAATAATCTCCATTCTTTTCATGATTGGGCACCATAAGCTCATTCTACTCATTAGGATAACTGACATTGATGTTTTGGTTCCATATAAAAAGCTTCACTTTCCCCCATTTTATAGAATTAAAGTTCATATATCAAGTTGGACAAACGCAAATTCACATAATAATCTCTTTTCTTTTCATGATTGGGCCATAAACACAATCTCCTCGTTGGGATAAATGATATTGATGCTTTGGTTTCATAAGAAAAACTTCTATTCCCCCTATTTTCAGAATCAAAGTTCATCTATCAATTGGGATAAACATGGATTCACATAGTAATCTCCTTTCTTTTCATGATTAGGAATCGTAAACTCATTCTCCTCATTGGGATAAGTGACATTGATGCTTGGGTTTCATAAGTGTGGCAACTTATTTTGTCTGGCCTTTTTTTTAGCAACCGAGCTAATTTTCTATGGTCCGGGCATTTTTAACTCATCCACCATTGATAAAAAACTCGATTTTAACTCATTTCATTGCGTAAAAAAAGATCAAAACCGATATCAAATTATGAATTTAGACTTTTGAATTAATCGAAACATTTTTTTGAAGTCTAAATTAGATCAAAAAGGTCAATGTCACATGATCACCATACTCCTCCCTAGTTTGTTGACTAAGATCATAATTAGCTACCTTATTTGCTGGAAAATCATTTTAGCATTTAAAGTAGCCACCCTATGTCCATCACATTGGCAACAAGTTGCTCCCTACAGCCATTCTATAGCCACTAAGCTGACACCACTTTGTCCCCTTGAAAAATGACCCAAAACATCTCTAAATTGGCTCTAAATGCTGGTATAAAAAAACCAATTATATTTAAGCTAAAAAAGGTTAGATTCCAGCTCAATTTTAGCTTGCAAAAACACATTCCTACACCAAGAAAACCAAATCCCATAGCTCTTCACTCAGCACCCAAAAATAGCCCTAAAACACTCACTCTCAACCTTTACACATTCTAAAAATCACCCTCATCCATACCAGAACCAAAACCTCATTGTTTCTCTCTTTTTCTTGCTTATTAACAATAAGGAAAAAAGGGAAATTCAAGCCATCTCTGTTGCTCTAACTATTTGGCCAAAAATTAAAGTTTGTTGGTATAACTTCTTACTTTATCACATGCATTCTCTATTTTTCAGCATCTTTATCATTTTAGTGAGCTCTCTATGATTCCATCACCCTCTTAGGATTATCATGCATTATTTTTGCTTTTGGTTGTGGTAGTTTAAGATTTGGATGCCTTAATGCCCCTTTGATGGGCAAAATGCCTCATTTCATCCTCATTAGTTTGATATCTCTTGCTCATGCATTTTATAACATATCCATGCATCTTTATCCTTAATCCATGTATAAATCATTATCCTAACACATTTCAAGCACATTTATACATTAGTTTGCATGAATCATTATCATTTTTAGCATCCATAACATTTTTTTGTTAAAATGCATAGCACTTTCTTTGTCTAGACTATTGGTAAAGTTAGCATCCCCATTCATGTTACGTGCCATCCCCTTGTATGTTTGTGGTCTTCCCCTTGTCAAAATGCATGTTTGATGGCTATCAACAACTGATTTTCAAAACCTCCTTAAGCTAAGCATGTTAACCTCAACCAATAAGGACAAGCATGAACTTAGCATTTTCCTTAAAGTTAGCATAAAAAAAATCTTAGGTAAAATTAAGTTTTCTAGATCTGGAATCTTGATTAAATGAGGTCAAATCTTCTGATTTTCCAACAAAAATGGCCTTGCACTCGTTCCCGAAATGTTCGTGCCTTGTTTTTGAGTCAAAACCTTAAGTGGTGTCATCAATGGCTATTTTATCGTCCCAAACTACTCCGAGGTTACGCAGATGAGTTCGTGATTCTCATGCCATTATATCCATTTACTCATGGACGTTCAAATGTCAATGACTTGAGTTTAGACCCATAAACATAAAGAAAATAAGAAATATCCCTTGCTTTGCTCTATCCCTTATTGGTAGCACAACTATTGCAAATTGAAAAATCACTTTAAAATCATAATGATCTTTCATGAATTTGCTGATATTTTTCACTCAAAGTGTGTCAAATTATCTTTAAAATGATGTCTTATTCATCCCTGAGTCGTTCCGGATGAGAGAGTTATGATTTTTCAAATCTAAACTGTCTAGAACCTCTAAAATCTAAACATGTATTCTGGTTAGGCCATTCAGACCCACTAAATGATTTTTCCAAAATTTTCAAACATTTTTGCTAAAAGATTCATGAAATTGCCCTTTCAGAAAGGTATCGCTTGCAATTTTTTGATACCAAATGAGTCTGGGGTGTTTTTTCAAATTTTGACACACCTTGTCCCTCATATGCTCTACCAGTAGCACGATTAATCCAAACTTGAAAATTTATTTCCCTAGAAAGTGACTTTTTCGGATATTAGGAATACTTTTGGATTGACCCTCATAGAGTTACGTTTCTAACGGTGTCTAGCCACCTTTTAGAGCCATCAAACCAATTTAGAATAAATTCTGGAAGTGGGATAGCGTGATGCTATCCCCTATTTTTGATTATGGTCAAAATTGAGTTATTTTCCCAAGTTTCATCTCGAGACATTCTAATGTCACCATAGCACCACGATCAGCCAGGAGAACACGCTTTGACCTCCCACAAGCTCGTATCAAGGCACAAGCATACTTTACATCTTTACCATCCTCATTCAGAATAATTTCTTTTGCCAAAAGTCGTCAAAATGCTTACTGTTTTGTAAATCACAAAGTTTTTTCAATTTAAGTTTTCTAACTTGACTTCTCTAAAAAGTGTCAAACGTGTTACTTTTGGGGATACTCCAATCCTGCTTTTCAAAATTGTCGAAATTGAAAAATCTTCCTTTTTCAAAATGATTTGTCATCCACGGGGGTACTCTAACCCCGACCTTCTGAGGGGATACGCTAACCTCACTTTTTAAATTATCGAGATTTAAAAATCTTCCTTTGTCAAAATTATTTGTCATCCACGGGGATATTCCAACCGTATCTTTGGAGGGGATAATCCAACCTTATCTTTCAACTACAATTAAATTTTTCTCCTTCTCAGACTTCCATGAATATGTCAAACAAACCTCGTTTAATTAAGAAACCCAAATGCATATAAAAAATTATCAATTCAATTATTCTCAGATAATCGATGCCAATTATGAGATAAATTCCAATAGTCCTCCCCTTTTCTTTATCATTGCATTGAATGATCTATGTTATATTACTTTATTTATTATTTTACTAACATGATTTCTTTGTGATGATTCTTTGCATTCATGTTTTCCAATCATGTCAAACAAAACTAAAGTAATATTCTGCATGGGTATCTCTCTAGTGTCTAAAGTGGAATATTCCATTTTTCAAAGTAAAATCTAGAGGTCATTTTTATTGAAAATCTCTATATTCCCCATCTCTCCAAGGCGTATATGAGATTAAATCTTTTCATTAAAACCTAGATTTGTATTTCTATAAAATTCATGCATTAAAAGGGGGTTATATCAAAACAGTGATGAGTTAAGATCAAAAGAATCAAAACTGAGATAAGAAATAGCTAGTAAGGTACCGATTTCAAGCATCACAAAGAGGTTCATACCTAATTGTGCGTAACTAACTCCAGAACCTAACGATGAATCTTTGTACTATGTAGACGACGGGATCGATGTTTTGAGTTTCCTAACTCAAAGCATAGGTTTCAATAGACATCCGATCATGCCTAGCCTTAAATAATTGTGGTGACTCCATGCGTTGGCTATGTCATGATGGTCATCCGAGACCAATAAGATGAGCGATTCATCTTATGGTCCCCTTCACTATATCACAAGTCTAGAATCCATACATTCTTGTTCTCATCACATTGCAAAAGAAAAGTCTTGATTAAAAAGACATTTCCAAGTCAAGAAATATTTTACGTCATACACACCCATAGATCTATGAGGATCCACCCTGGGGTATGTTGCGACAGCTTGGCGACTCCACTGGAGACTGTATAAAGAGTTAGGCCAATAACTAGTTGTGTCTTGGTAGGTTCCCTGTTCTTTTGATCTTCAATCATTATTTAACTATGATCCTTTGTTTCATTTTGTCAACTAATCTTTTGTTTGGCATGATTATCAGGATTGCCTTATTTTTTAATAATCATCAGTTTAATAAAAATGGTAATACGGAAATAAACAATAAGGTTTGATCATTTCCCTGTCACACACCACACATTTGCATGTGCATTAGTGTCTTGCCAAACTCCATGGCATGGTTATAACCCAATCATTAGGAGGAAGTGAGCTATATGCCTTTATGAGTAACCCTCTACATAGGCATGATCACTTCCATGATGTAAATTACCTATGTCTGTCATGAGTAACCTGTTTTGCCAAACCTATGATGGGTCTAGGATTGGGGTCCCTCGACTGTCCTTACCGGATGAAAGAGTCATTCGGATACCTTTTTAGCCATAAACTTAAACCTCATATAGTGAGCCCTACAAGCTAAACCATGTCAAACCATACCGAAATGCTGCTAGAATACCTAAAGAATAGGGCCACTCAGGGAAACATTCCTAACCTTTACTCTTAATTACCATATTTATGCAGGTGGCAATCAGTATACAATTGTCACCTGGATTGTCACCTGTATCTGCATTTTTATCATTTATCAAGGCATGGCATCGTGCTGCCCGAATGAACAATAACCTTTCTATAAATAAATGATAGCGAACAAAAACCATCATTCACAATGTGTTATACTGTAAGCCATTATGCTGTCTGAGTCATGGCTTTACGCGCATTTGCACTAGTGGTGATAAACGATATTACTATTAGTAGGTTATTTTTTCATCAAAATAAGATATTGCATCACCTTATGGAGGGCAGACTCCATCCTGGGATGTTAAAATGCTGCCCGTTTCTCATCTCACCATTTTGGTTAAGACATGTTATGAATTTTTTGTTCTGATGTTCTTAAATTCTTTATTTCCTTACATTTGTCTCTATATGTTCACTAACTTATTTTCCCTTTGTTTGTGTTTTGGTGCATGCATCATTTCATCATAACCATCATGACTATCATCATTTTAGGACAATTGTTTTGGTTCGGTGTTCAGGAAGGGGCATCATTTATGGAGCAACAGCTTATCTCCACTATCAAGTCCTTTGAAAATGTTAGAACATTGTCAGAAGGTCGCCAACATCAAGACGGGGACATCCTAAAGCCCAATTACGTCTTAGAAATGAATGAAGAGGTCAAGGTTGGTTGTCGTCAGAATGATTGTCAGGAATTGAAACACATTTAGAATAGTTAGGAAAACAACGAGAAAGAAGCCTTCACTAAGAAGTATGGGGATATAGCTCTCTTACTTCGAGTTTAGTTAGATGATGGCTTGTTACGAGTAATGACACAATTCTAGAACCTTGCCTACCGATGTTTCACCTTCAACCAACAAGATTTAGTCCCTACCATTGATGAGTACACAGCTCTGCTCAACATAAAAAAGGCCAAGTCAGACCAGATTTACTGCAAAGTGCTAACGCCTCCTCCGTTCAGGAAGAGGTTTAGGCAAATTCTTGGAGCCACAGAAGCATGGGTGATAGTCACCTCAAAGTAAAAAGGAGCAGCGAATGCATTTCTTAGGCCAGCTTGAAAGAAGGCATGGTAAATCTTTCTAATCAAAAGAAAGCTCCAAATGTCTATGCTTTAGCAATTTATGGGCTTGTTATATTCCCAAAGACTTTGGGTTATGTAGAGGTGGCAGTCACAGATTTCTTTTTTCACCTATATTGCAACATCAACCCTGCTTCCACCATTATTGCTGAAACCATTTGTGCCCTCAGTTTTTGTAAAAGAATAAGAACAGAAAGGTTTATCGGGTATGCCTCATTGCTTTAGATATGGTTCTTAGGTCATCTTTGTGTTAGGAATAGGAAAGTTAGGCAAAATTTCTTCTTCAAGATCAGTCCTCTTTCCATGGCATTAAAGGAAGAATGTCATCAAGATAAGACAGAAAAGCATTAGGTCAAGGAATTACGAAACGTCAAGGGGAAAAAAATCATGTGGAGAGCCCCACAGGTGTTCCCTTAATCAATTATGTACAGATGTGGAGACTACACTTATGTACTGCTCCTAGGATTATGGGGAAATACCAGTTATGCTCCTCTATTGGTATTGTGTCAGTTCTAGTGCCAGCAATTCATCCCGTTCTTCAAAGACTTAAGACATTAGGATTTTGAATACGAAGAGCCCAATTATAAAGCAAAAGTTCAGTTAGCTTTCCAAGCTTAGAAGAAGATCCATTGTATGGAAAGATACTGGAGAGGAAGCCCTACCACACTTGGATACAAAGAATGGAGACTGTATCAACGATCCATTACCACCACCCAACTCTGGGATACTACAAATCCCAATAAAAAAACCACCTTTCGAGATCAAGCTACTTAGAAGGGAGTTCGAGCGAGAAAAGGCATCTTTTGCTACAGACATCTCTCGACCTAAAAAGGAAAAGGGCTAGCTAGAGATAGATATGTATCTTAGGAGCGATGAAATGGATCGAGTCATTAAAGAAAGGGATCACTTCAAAGATGAACTTGAGAGCCTAATGAGGATGATGTGACACTCCAAAAAGCTAACAAATCCCAACGTACTGGCAAAACATCAGTCGAATGGGAAGTGAAGTTGCCACTCTTAATTGCGAGCTAAATCAGCAAAAGGAGAAAGTTAGAATTAGTAAAGAAAAGTTCACGAAGGCACGTGCTCTTGCTTCCACCTACCAATGAAGGAATCAAAGACTCGAGGCCAAATGTGAGATGCAAGAGTCGCTAGGGTTGAAAATGAAGCCCTCACTCACAAAATCTAGGAGTTAGAACAATCTCTTTAGCATCATCAAGGTTATATCAATGAACTAACAAGGGCTTCCGAACAATGCGAACTAGATTGGCAAGCGGCAATCAAGCAAGCACGTCTGAACTACCAAGAACAACATCAGCACCTCACTAAACAAGTTCAGATGGCTCAAAGAGAGGTGGATGACATGATTAAAGCAGCTCGATCCATAAAGCGAGACATCGTACCTGTTGGAGATCATGAGCAATGACTTTTGGGTTTTCTTGCTCGTGTGATTACATAATGTAATCATGTTAGATACTTTCAGATGTATCAGGTCGTAAAAGAAAAAAACCCTTTTTGTAACTCTATGAATGATGTTGTTGATGATGCTATTCCAAGAATTAATTGTCTTCAATGCATATGCACATTTAATTTTACCATTTTTCATTGCACTTGCATCAATCATTCATTATCTTAACTCGTCATTGCATCATAAATGCTCATCAATAAATGCATTTTTAAAAAGTTTAATACAAGAATTAGGCCATAAAAGTGCAAAGGATTTCGAGATCAATTAGGAACACGAAACCTTACATCATGCACCGGTACAACACACGACACCATAAGCAAATCATGAAGAGTGATGCTTGTGTTGAGCGACCTGAGCTAATGGTTAAGGAATCACAAGACTAGATTATTCGTCAGCAATATGAAATGCAAAATCAAATCACAAAACTTATGGAACTAACAATCGCCTCTATGAAAGAAAAAGGGCAAGCTAGCACTACTGAAACAAGGAATGATCCTTCCAACATTGAAAGTCCCCCTGCCAATAATCCAAAACCTGCCCAAGAGGAAACTAGACAAGAACAATGACTCGCTCCTACATCTACCACTCAGGCTCTATCAGTTATCTACCTAAATCCTATTGCGATAAGTGAACTCATTATTGGTACTCAAAGGGTGAACGTAAGAGTCTCATTGACATATTTGATAACCCTAAACCATAAGGAACCAAAAAAAAAAACATAAGGTTAAAACTCCACCATGACTGCAAAAGAAGTGAACAAATTCCAACTACTGGAAAAATGCCTCTATGCTGTTGAGGGAAGTGACAAGTTTGGAGCTCTTGATGGCAATCATTGTCTTTAGTGTCCAAACTTGTTATTCCCCTGAAGTTTAAAGTCCCAAAGTTTGAAAAGTTTAATGGAACCACTGACTCTTCCGTCCATGTCCAAATATACCTGCAAAAGATGGCCGAGTATGAGAAAGATGAAAAACTCCTCATCCATTGCTTCTAGCACAGTCTTACTGGGGTAGCAGCTTAGTGGTATATCAGGCTAGATAATGTGAAAATCCAATCATGGGTCGATTTGGCTAAGGCCTTTCTAAATTAATATCAGCATGTGTCAGATTAGGCACTTGATCAACTTTCCCTGATGAATTTTAAGAAAATATCCACTGAAAGTTTCAGGCAATATGCCTAAAGGTGAAGAGAAGAACCAGCCCTAGTCTAGCGTCCCTTTATAGAAAAAGAGATGACAGTCACTTTCATTCACACATTACATGCTCCTTATTATGAAAAGCTTATAAAGAATGCCACCAAGAAATTCCTAGACCTAGTTCTCTCTAGAGAAATGATTGATGCAGCCATTAAAAGTGGTAGAATGTTAGCTGAGGAAATATTTGGATCAAGTAAGAAGCCTATTGTCAGTAGGCATGTAATGTGTGAATGAAAGTGACCTTGCTCCAAAATCATTTAGTGGCCCCAATCTATGTCCTAAAAAAGAAGCCACCATACTCACAATGGTACAACCCTAATGACCACTGTGAATACCATGCTAGGGCAGCAGGGCAAGACATTGAGAATTACATATATTTCAAACAAAATGTGCAAAATCTAATTAACTCAAAAGTCTTGTAGTTCAGGACAAACTAGGGACCAAATGTTGCCACCAATCTTTTACCAAACCATACTGAGCTAGTTGCAAACATGATCAACATTAAGAATAAATTTGAAGTAAAGGCAAGCATAAAGGATGTAAGGATGCCAATGTTCTTAGTTTGGCAAGCATTGATTTAGGCTGGGTTACTCAACACAACAAAAAAATTAGAAGACAATCTTGACAACTTCTATGGCTTCCATATAGTTATAGGTCATACCCTATAAACATGCAAGGAGTTTAGGTCCATGGTTCAAAGAATGATGAATGAAGGCCAGATAGAAATATATCATGAGATCACACCTACTGTTGAATTTATGAATATGATAGGAGATTAAACCATGCAGCCACTTTACGGGAGAAACTGACCCTTCATTCTTTATGGCAAGTCAAGTCCTAAGGCCAGTTTTTTGACACCTACACCAAAGTTAGTTATGGAAGTGCCTAAACCATTCCCGCATAAGCGCAACAAAGTTATCCCTTGGAAATACAAGAATTAGGTAGTGATGATCAGAGAACTAACTCCCTCAACTACTGTAATAGAACTGTCAAGAGTTAGTCACTTAACCCGTAGTGGATGGTGTTCACTCCCTCAGCTTAAGAAAAACAAAAGGTTGATGCATCTCCAAGCACCAGTACCATTCAGGCCCAAGTAAAGAATTTTGAGCCCGAGAAAGTCAAGGAAGCAATAAGTGAAAGAGAAGCCATAGAGTTTCTTAAGTTCATTAAGCACAATGAATACTACATCATGGACCAGTTAAGCAAACAACCCACAAAGATTTTTATGCTATCTCTGCTTCTTAATTCAGAGGTTCATCGAAATGTATTACTGAAGGTGCTAAACAAAGCATATGTGCCCTTGGATGTCCCTGTGGACAAGTTGGATCGGCTAGTGGACAAGTTGGATTCACTAATGATGAGATCCCACCTGAAGGTAAGGGCAGTTATAAAGCTCGACATATCATTACCCATTGCAAAAGATGCATTTTGCCTGAAGTACTTATAGACAATGGGTCAGCCCTTAATGTTATGCCTATGACTACATTAAGCAAACTCCCTATCAATCAGTCCAACATCAAGAGTAGCCACACCATAGTCTGAGCTTTTGATGGTACATGTCACAGAGTAATTGAAAATATCATAATCTAGCTTTAGATAGGCCCATGTTTATATAAAGTTAACTACTAAGTTATGGATATTAATTCTTCTTAGAACTGCCTATTAGGAAGGCCATGGATACACTCAGTTAGAGCTATCCCATCCTCTCTCCATCAGAAACTTAAATTTGTGATAGATGACAAAGTAGTCACCATTAGAGCTAAAGAATAAATGACCACCACTGCTTTCACTGAGGATATCTACATAGAGCCTAATGAGGATGGACCAGAGTCATCCTTCCAATCCTTCGAGTTCATTAATGCAACATTTATGGGAGAAGGATTGCCAATAGTTGAACCCCACCTGTCAAAGAGTACCCAATTAGGTTTTAAAATGACCGTTGGCAAAGGTTCTTGTGTTGGAAAAGGGTTTGGCAAGAATCTACAAGGGACAGCCTGAGCCCTACAGGTCACCACTTAAGCTAACAAATAAGGCTTAGGATTCAAGGCCAATGCGCACTCAAAAAAGCAACAAGAAAATAGGATATACAACTAAGGGATGGCATGATCATTGGGTCGAGAGGAGGAATTAATGCCGACAATGTTTTTGTCTCTCCATAAGATATTTTGTTTGGAAGGACGAATCGATCCAAGCTAACCAAAAGAGTAGAAGGCTAAAGATGTCTTGGTTATCCTAAATAAAGCACTTAACAACCTCTATCTCGAAGATACTAAGCCATAAAATTCATGTCCTTCCATTAAGACCTGATTTTGATGACAGGGTCATGATGGAAGCCCCTACACTTTTCCTGTCTTTTTCATGTAACGTCAAGAAATGAAAACCTACCTACCCTCGCCCAAAGGCAGATAGGTGTCCTATGTAAGGGGTATTTTTTTTATCAAATATTATCAATGAAATGACTTTCGCATATATCATTCTATATTATGTATCACTTTTCAATCTTTTTTGTCTCCATTACTCTTTTGCCTTCATATTTATCCAAATCCTTTAGTTGTGTGCATGCCTTTTGCAATGTTTATTTCTTCACCCTTTCAGGTATCCTGATGACATTGACATGGATGTGTCTGATAGGTCTTTGAAGATCGATTTTGAATAGTCAATTTACACTCGTGAAGTCGATCTTAAAGAAGATTTGGAAGAAAGCTCTGAACCACCAGACCTCTTATGATTAGTTAAGTAAGAAGAGAAGTAGATTATGCCCCATAAACACCCAACAGAAGTAATAAACCTGGGTACTTAGGAAGACCAAAAAGAAGTTAAAATTGGAACCTTAATAAAGGCAACAACTAGGACCAAGATAATAGACCTACTCCAAGAATATCGAGATGTATTTGCTTAGTCATACCAAGACATGCCAAGACTAGACACTGATATAGTGGTCCACAAGTATCCCATCAAGCCTGGATGTAAACCAATCTAGCAAAAGTTAAGGACAATGAAGTCGAAATTGCTTCTCAAAATTAAAGAGAAAGTCAAGAAATAGTTTCATGCAGGGTTTATTAGAGTAGCCAAATATCCAAAATCGATTGCCGGTATAGTCCCAGTCCCAAAGAAAAATGGTAAAGTATGAATATGTGTTAATTATCAGGATTTGAATTAAACTAGTCCTAAGTTTGGTAGACAACACGACCAAGAATTCTTTATTCTTTTTCATGGATTGATTCTCAAGCTACAACCAGATCAAGATGGCACTCGAAGACATGGAGAAAATAACTTTTATAACCTTGTAGGGGACATTTTGCTATAATGTCATGCCCATTGGACTCAAAAGTGCTAGGATAACCTATCAATGCCATGGTAGCCATATTCCATGACATGATGCACAAAGAAATTGAGGTCTATGTTGATGACAGGATTGCCAAGTCAACAAAAGAGGATGAGCATGTCACAAACCTTTAGAAACTTTTTGAATGGCTATGAAAATTTCAACTTAAATTGAATCCTACCAAGTGTACCTTCAGAGTCACTTCAGGTAAGCTTCTAGGCTTTATAGTCAGCAAAAAAGGGATTAAAGTTGACCTAGACAAACTTAAAGCCATTCAAGATATGCCACCACCTCAAACCTAAAAAAAGTGAAAACCTTTTTGGGGAGACTGAACTACATTGCTAGATTCATATCCCAGCTTACTGACAAATGCGACCCTATCTTTTGGCTCCTTTGCAAACAAAATCCAAGAGAGTGGAATGAGGCATGTCATGAAGCCTTTGACAAAGTCAAACATTATCTGTCAAGCTCACCAGTGTTGGTATTGTCGGTGCCCGGTTGACCTTTAATCCTTTACTTGGCAATCTTTGACAAGTCTATGGGTTATGTATTATGACAGCGTGATGAGTCAGGAAAGAAGGAACAAGCAATCTACTACTTAAGCAAAAAGTTCATAGAATGCGAGTGCAATTACTCTGCCGTCAAGAAGTTATGCTATGCTTTAGTATGGACAAACAAAAGCATTGCTCCCATCCAAATGAGCATTTACACAACTTTGGTTCATTGTCATAGTGTCGAGAAAGAGAAGGATGGCCTACTGTGGTACTATGACATCTTTCATTACATCAAGGATCAGCAATATCCCAAGCATGCAACTGAGACAGATAAAAGGACTACCAGAAGGCTAGCTATGGAATTTGTTCTCAATTACTCTGCAATCGAGAAGTTATGCTATGCTTTAGTGTGGACAACCAAGAGACTCAGGCAGTACATGCTGTATCACACCATATGGTTGATTACAAGGCTTGATCCTATCAAGTATCTATGTAAAGCCCCTGCACTATTAGAAAGGCTAGCTAGATGGCAAGTCCTACTTTTTGAATACGACATTGCCTATGTCAGTCAAAATGCCATCAAGGGTAGTGCGATTGCTGACTTTTTGGCAAGTCAAGCGGTAGATGACTATGAACCCTTAAATTTTAACTTCCCAGATAAAGATCTAATGTGCATATCTGAAGATGAAAATGCCTTCAACTAAGATTAATCCTGGAAGATGCATTTT
>JBBYHM010371479.1:5332-16514 GCA_038381775.1 Adansonia rubrostipa | reverse complement strand
TCTCTGTTATTTGTTGCATGTATATTTTTATTTGCTGCATTTAAAGTTTGGATTTTATGTTAATGCTTCCTACTTTTACTAATTGCAAATTTTTAGCATCATGCAAGGGTTTGCTAACATACTGAATTGGTGGCTATAGGATGCTTGTTTATGAATACGTTAACAATGGGAATTTAGAACAATGGCTTCATGGAGATGTTGGGCCTTGCAGCCCTCTTACATGGGAGATCCGCATGAATATAGTGCTTGGAACTGCTAAAGGGTAATTTTTTGGTTGACAGAAAATGGTAATGTAGGTTGAATTGTCCTTGGTTGTTCTCCCCCATGTTTTCTGACAATGTTGTCATCTGCCAAAATTGAAAATTGATTTAGGTTGACATATCTTCATGAGGGTCTTGAGCCTAAGGTCGTTCATCGTGATATCAAGTCAAGCAACATTTTGCTTGATAAGCAGTGGAATGCAAAAGTATCTGACTTTGGCCTAGCAAAGCTCTTGGGTTCGGAGAGGAGCTATGTGACAACTCGTGTGATGGGAACATTTGGGTAAAGTTGAACTTCTTCTTGTGAAAATCCTTTTGGTTATCTAATGTTTTGATATGATCATGGCTGATTGATTTGTACTGGCTTTGTTTTGTAGATATGTGGCTCCCGAATATGCTAGCACTGGCATGTTAAACGAGAGAAGTGACGTATACAGCTTTGGCATTCTTCTTATGGAAATAATTTCAGGAAGAAATCCAGTGAATTACAGCCGGCCTCAAGGAGAGGTTTGTAGGCATTAATTAAGTCTATTGCTAATGTTTTCCTATGATCAATTCTAGATGGCTTTTCTTGTTCTTTTTTGTTTTCAATGTATGTAAGTTGTTTCAACTTTTAGGTAAATCTGGTCGAATGGCTTAAAGCAATGGTTTCCAACCGGAATGCAGAGGGTGTTTTGGATCCAAGGTTACCAGAAAAGCCATCTTCCAGAGCATTGAAGCGAACCCTTTTAGTTGCTTTGCGCTGTGTGGACCCAAATGCTCAGAAAAGGCCAAAGATGGGGCATGTGATTCATATGCTTGAAGCTGATGAGTTCCCGTTTAGAGATGTAAGTTGACATAGATCATTGATGCTTGCACTTAATGATAGTAGCATTATTATCTCCGATATTCATATTTTTATTTTGCTCTGAGCATTGCTACTGAGTTTTAACCATGTATATCCCTATGCTTGTGGTTTTTTAAAAAACTAATGAAAGAGCACAGGCATTTCCTGGACAAACTAGTCTATGGTGGATTTGTCCTACAATCTTTGCTTCCATGTGTTTTTTTCCTAGATGTTTCATTTTTAAGGCAATGTGTTTTGGTCAATTTAATACAACAAATCATATTCTAGAATTGCTTGGGTTAGCAAAATGTATACTTGTCATGTATTCTCTGTTCATTATTATTGTCCTTATTGGTGAGAAATCAAGACAAGATTAGCATGTTTCCAATGGATGATATTTTGGTCCAACTTTGTTAAGAAAATGCTTTTGCAAAATCAAATTTCTGCCACATGTGTCGGTGTTATTCTGCCACATTGTTATTTTTATTTAGTGATTATGATGTTTCATTTGGTTCTTTCTTGCTGCATTTAAATTTCAGGACCGCAGAGGAGGACGTGAAAACATGCTGTCACTACGAGACGGTGTGAAGGATAGATTGACAGATAAACCTGTAAATGAATCAGGTGACAGTAGTGGGTATGAAAGTGGTGCCCAAATTCATAGATCATTGTGGAGAAAACCAGAATCTGAACAGCAATAGCTTTGCAGAAACTCAAGTTAAGGTGAATTTACAAGTCTTCTTTGGCTGATTACTTTAATCCGGAGCCATGCTACTTCCAACTCTCTATGTGTTTGTAGTATTCATATTGTCTTTAAATGCAATTTTTTTTTTTTTTTTGTAGATTATGTAGGATTTTGTGCCAATCTCAATATTTGCCATTGGCTATTTAAATGCTTGTATTACTGTTTCTTTCTATATAGTTTCATCTGGTGATATGACTTTACTAAATTTTTGACTTATCATATCATTAAAATGATACTTTATTAAACATAAGAAAGTACCAGTTTTTTGCTGTGCTGTGCTGTGGTGCCGTAGGCAAGCCATGATACCATGTTGCTATTTTTAATGCTAAATACCATCTATTATTTTGTTTATTTCATTAGTTGATAGTTTCTCAGGTAGATAATTATAGTGTTGGCATAATCTGAAAATTCTTTAATGAATCTTGGGTAGCTGAATTATTGGAATCAAAGTAGCAACAAAAGCAGAAGTGTCGAAAAAACCAGCCGATAAGATTGGTTCATCCGAGAATTAGCGGTAAACGAGCCAAGATGCCGTGTTGTACGAGTAAAAAATGGGTAAAAATCAGCATAGAACCAGATTAAATCTGTAAAAATTTGGATTTTTTTGGTTAATTTTTTATTTTGCAAGTGATGAAAAATTATATCGTTAAATCAAATAAATTTTTATTAATTAATTATTATATTTAATATTTATTTTATTTTACCTACAATCCGAAAGTCTGGCAAGTTGAAGCTCTGGTTCGATTTTCTCTTCTATCGGCAAAATCCAATGTGTAAACATGAATCTAATAATTTATTTGTAACTCAATTGCCGACAGGCGACAACAAATTACATCGATAGATTGTTACGAAAAAGGTTTTGCTGGCCAGCAGCTTGAACGAGCATATAGATTTTTCAACAGTTATTTGTAGGTAGGTAAACCATAAATGAGAACATGATTTGAGTGTTCGAATGCCTGAACTTTGAACACTAATTCCCTTTGATTAAAACTGATTAAATGACAAAATACCCTTTTGTGCATAGTTAGGTAGGGATGTTTGATTCACGTTATTGTACGAAGTACCCAAGATGAAAAAGTAAAGCTCACGAAGTCTAAGGTCCAAGATAAAAAGTGAAGCTCACAGGGCTCTTGACTAAAAGCTTGTTTATTGGTTTCAACTATCAAGACACAAGCTTCTTTTGTCTAGGAAAAAACTTGACCCTCTGGTCGGGAGAGAACCGCATACCACAGTTAAAAACAGCCACGAGTACTCGAAATATTAGGTCATTAACTTGAGCATTGAAGCTTACTCTGAGATCCTAACTCTGACCTCCATTAACTTTTGTTTGTTCTTTGATAGATAGTAGATTCAAGCCTCGCTCGTGCTCTTTTCCATTATATATCATAAAAACCTCAACATAATGATTGAATATTAACATGTGGTCCTACAGTTCACATGCATCTCTATCGAATTGCCCTCAAGGCTTTAAAGGGAGTGGGGGCTTTGTTTGCGCGTGAGAAAAAAAAACCTTGACAGCTAAAGGTGTAGAAAACTGAAAAGGGCTTGGAATCATTGTACCTCAACTTTTCTGTGGTTTTTTTATGGGGTTTTCCCCCTTTCCTGACTAGGCCTTTGGTTCCCCACAAAGGAGACTCATTTGCCCTTTTGTTGGCTTTAAATTTGCTGATAACTCTTTTTCTTTTTTGACTGTATCTTCAAATTTCGACTGGTTTCCCTGCCGAATTACTTTATATGAGATTTGCCTATTTCACTTGCTCATTAAGAATCCCTTTCACAACATAAAGCTCAATGCAGATTAAATTTCTACTTCATACGGGGATTCCAGGTTTGGCAAATATGATAAGCCTGGGTTTCGGACCCATTTTTATCATTAATTGAATAAAGTTATATATGTTAAAAAAAAAAAAACCCTTGAATTTATATAATATATGAAAGATAACTTGAACTTTCCATGCAGGAATCTGGTAATAACTTATAAAATTCTGAAGGTAAGATTATATTGAACTTTTTTTTCCCTGTAATGTAGATAAAACCATAATGAAGGTAAACAGTCGCAGTCGGCATTTTGAGGGTTTAGGCCTTTTCGGCTTAAAGGCGTGAATCATCCGGTTGCCGGGGGATTTGCAGCCGTCGGGTAAACCGAAAGATGACCTGTTCCGGTGACCTTTAGGGGTACGAGATAAAGAGTACAGCTTATTAGGGTAATAAACCGATGTTATTTTCTTCATTCGTGGTGTGATGAATATATATGGATAAAGGGTCTTACCTACAGGTTGAGAGCTACTATGGGGCTTGATGCTATATGGGAATATTGATCAGTCTACTTGATATACCCGAAAACCACCTAGGGAGCTTCTTCACTAATCTCTACACCCACAGCAAAACTCTGCTTCAGATACTTCCCAGTGAATGCTCGGCGCGTAGGATTTACTGTTATTGTCATTCCAGTTGAAGTTGTTGCAACTGCCTGAAAAATGGAATCGTTGTCTCCTACATTAGTCACAACCCTGGTAAAGTTCTTTGCTTTGAAAGAGCTGTCATCTTTGCTAAATATTGCCATAAAGGAAGGATAGTTTAGTTCATTTCTCTCTTGGCTGCAATCCCATTGACTTCGTCTAAGAACAGCTCTCATCTGCGTGTCTTTGTAGCCAAGGATTCACAGGAAGTCGATGTATCCAGGAATTCAATGTCGTAGATGAGTCCAGGATCCATGGCTTTTTTGGGTTGATATGACCTGCCCCATAATCTAGAGGTGTCCCAGGCAGGTCAAGAAATTGGTTTGTCAAAGCAGTTCCGTTCTTGTTAATTGTATATGCGGTGGTCATAATAGCTGATCGGATGGCTGCCGGGCTCCACTCAGGGTGAACAGCTTTAAAAAAAGCTGCCACACCTGCGACACGGGGTGCTGCCATTGATGTGCCTGAGTATAATGCGTAGTCTGTCACCCACTCATAGTTGCCTGTTTCAATGAAAGCCCTGTTTGGTGCTACTGCTGCCCACACATCAACTCCTGGAGCAATAATATCAGGTTTTGAAACAGTTGGGTTTACTGGATCTGGTCCTCTCGAAGAGAAATCAGCCACTTCGGGTGCTAATTTTATACCCAAGTTTGTAAACATGAACCTCATGCTTCTGATCTCTGCTTTACTTGCATTTTATTACATACTCTCTTACCAACATTCCCGAACTTTTGGCAGAAATATTCCTACATAAGCACTTACTCTGTCGAGCTCCTCCATTTGACTATAAACATCAACCTTGCTGCTGTTGTCACAGATTACTACCTTTCCAGCAGTTTCTTTCGAATCCAGTGATCCTATGTAGCACATCGCTTTATTTGCATCAGCTTTTCCATGATACATTCGTCTATTGCTGGTCCAAACGCTCTTTGGGAACCATGATGTTCCTTCAAAAGTAAACCCGTAACCTGGAGTGACTTTGGCTGTGAAACTACGATCAAGTGTACCGGCCCCTAGAGTCATGATCCAGGGTGCTCCATTGTATGTCTTATTTCGACCTCTGTCATTGCCATCAGCACAAAAAACAACAATCCCTTTCTCAACTGCTGAAAGAGAAGCAATAGCGATGATATCATTGAAAAATGTATCTGGTCAAAACCAAGAGATAATGACATGATATCAACGCCATCGGCAATTGCTTGGTCCATCCCAGCTAATACATCACTTGCTGCACTATTTTCTGAATCTGTTTCCCACATGACTTATGCATGGCAACATATGCATGTGGTGCTACCCCACTCGCTGTGCCTCTTGCAAATCCAAAGTGACTCACTCCAAGTACATGATTACCTGCGGCTGTGGATTATGTGTGGTTTCCATGCCCATCAAAATCTTTCGGTGAGTCGTAGTCTAATTCCTTGGGGATATTTCCTAATGCAGCTTGGATTCCTTTGTTAAATGCTCGAGCACCAGTGAGTTTTTTGTTGCAAGCTGAAGGGCTGAAGGCTGTGCCATTCTCGCACTTTCCTTCCATATCTGTGGTATTGGTGGCATTCCCTTGTCACTAAAACTCATTTTCTGGCCAAATTCCCGTGTCAAGAACACCTATGATTACACGTTCTCCATATGAAGCAGCCGGCCATAAGCCAAAGTTATGTTTTGGTCCAGGGAACTTCAGAGAGCGCGTAGTGAACAGCTTGCCAAATGACTCCTGATACATAGCAAGATGAGCTGGAGATTTCTCAATTGCAGATGGCTGAGAGGCTGTGAGCCTAGCACTGAAGCCATGAAAGATGTGATTGTAAGATTAGAGCAACATTTGTTCATCATCAACCGGGTTGGACAATGATCTAAGAGTTGACCGGTGCCATAACTCGTGGGTTGAGAAAGTAGCAGGTTTATGAGAATGGTCCATGTGGACTATGTATGTCTTGTACTCTCCAGGTTCTCCCATTGTATAGTTGATTTCAAGCAACAACAACAACAACAAGAGTAGCCACGAGAGAACAAAGAGTGAGTTACTGTAGAAATTCATCCTTCCAGTCATTGCTTTGTAGAACAAAGACTGTGGATCAAGAAGATTTAAACTTGATGGTTTTTTGTCTTGCATCTATGAATATTTCTGTTATATTTGACTTCTTTTATGTGTCAAATTCCCATGGCGTCTTCAAGAACGTTAACTTCAACCTCAGTGAGAAAGATTGGATTTTTTCATGTACTTCTACAAGCTTCTCAGACTCAAATGGAGGTTTTGTTTAGTTCATTTGGTATGATGCCAGTTAGCTTCTCAGATGTAGACGATTGCTCTTTAATCTTTGAATCGAAGTCAATTAGATATAGGCTATGGTACTTTCAAGTTCTTGGGATTGCAGTAATGGTTATTGGCAGCAATAATGGCAGTCATTCCAGCTCAGTGTACGAAAGATAAGTTTAAAAAATCCATTCTTTGAATAATTCAGGTGGACAAGGAAGATGATGAGGATATATATTTCAAGGTTTCCTATGTAGCAAGCATCACTTTTCAAATGCATCTGCTCGGCCTTAGCCTAGATGACAAACAAGACTGAAATTGTTATATTTTAGACTCTATTAGACTTGTTGAATATATTTTTTATATTTTTGATCTTTAGCTGATAGCACTATGTTCTGTGTATGTAGCCATGAAAGAATTAAAGAACCAACTAGAAGCTGGTGCCTGATGATTAATCCTGCCAGTATGTTTTGCTTTATCATTTACAGAATCTATCAAGGATTTAAATATCAACTGCACTGTAGCGGTATTTACTGCAATTGACTACGATAACGTTTATTATGTCCGTAACCGCAGTAAACATGATGCAACAGAAAATGCATTCACAATCGCATTTTAAATCCTTGGTTATCATGCATAGATTCCTTTACTTTTACGCTATGTAAGTTTGAGATAGAGGGAAGCTTTGGTGATAGCCTTTGTCAGGCAGTTATGCTAGGAGTATGGCAATGATCCATGTAGATAAAATTCTGTTTCCAATAATCTTCAAGGCCTATATTTTGGATCCTGTAACAAAAATAATAGATAGCCAGTCCGGCAGCTATGTTGTTTGAGAAAGGTTTGAAGAAACATGTCCTTCCTGTTCTTTTTCTTTCCCTTGGGAAAGAATATGATTTTCAGAACGATTCTACTGCCAATAAATTGGTTGTAACGAATTAGAGATCTCCAAATTCCAATTCAGGTTTGCCTTTGGTTATAGAATTAAGAAATTGAAAACATTAATTGTCTTTTACCGGGAACATTATTACGATATGAATCTATGACCGACTGGTCTGTCACAGGGCTTTATATCTTCAGGATAAACAATCACAGGATTTAGAGACTAAATGATTACGCTAAGAATGTCAGTTAGAAATTCAGCACCACCACAGGGCTTGCAACGATGTGGTTATTTTGATCAACCCACTTCAGATAACCGTAGGCCACTGGAGGAGCTTTCCTGTCCATCTTTACACTCACGACGAAATTTTGCTTTTGATATTTGTTTGTGAAGGTTAGAGTGGTAGGCTCTACTCTGATCGTCATCCCATGGGTTGTTTCTGCAATCGCCTGGTAAACTGATTGGTCATCTCCCACGTTGGTCACAACCCTGGTAAAGTTCTTCACATTTGAAGAGCTATCGTTTTTGCTAAATATGGCAACAAAAGATGGGTAGTTTATGTCGGTTCCCCCTTGGCTGCAATTCCAGTGGCTTTGTCTAAGAATAGCTCTCATCTCCGTGTCATTATAGCCCAGGCCGCATAAGAAATCGACATAACCTTGCCAATCTATGTCATAGATGAGTCCGGGATTCATGGCCTTGTTTGGATTGATATGACCTGCCCCATAATCTAGAGGTGTTCCGGGAAGGTTAGTCACTTGGTTTGTCAAACTAGTTCCATTGTTGTCAATGGTATCTGCTGTTGTCATCAAGGCTGATCGGATAGCCGCAGGGCTCCATTCAGGGTGAACAGCCTTCAGCAAAGCTGCCACTCCAGTAACATGAGGTGCTGCCATTGATGTGCCTGATAATAATGCGTAATCTGAGGCCAACTCATAGTTGCCAATTCCTCCAACTGGAATTAATGGTGGGAATGCAGCCAACACTTGGACCCCTGGAGCAATAATATCTGGCTTTAGAATGTTTGGGTTGACAGGATCTGGTCCTCTCGAGGAGAAATCAGCTACTTGTGGTGCTGGCTTGGTGCCGAAACTCGTGAGCACGAATCTCATGATATTTACCTTTGCCTCATCAGCTGCCCCTATAGCATACTTTCTAATCAGAGCACCAGAAGAAGATGGTAAAACCAGGCTGGGGATGCTGAGTCCATCGACACTGAAAGGGGTCAAATCTGCCATAAGTATTCCTGCAACTGCATTAACTCTTTCAAGCTCTGCCACTTGGACAAAAATGCTAGACGTACTACTGTTGTCACAGATGACCACCTTTCCAAAGACTTCACTCGCATTCAATGCTCCAGGGCTGCATAATTTTTTGTTCAAGTCACCTTTGCCATAGTACAAAGGTGTATCTAAAACGATAACACGCTCCGGAAACTCTGATTTTCCTTCAAAGGTTTGGTTATTCCCTAAAGTCACTGTCGCAGTAAAACTCCGATCAAGCGTCCCAGCCCCAACTGTTGTAATCCATGGTGCTGCATTGTGTGTAGAATTATGTTCTCCATCATTCCCAGCAGCGCAGACAACAACAATCCCCTTCTCAATTGCTGAAAGAGAAGCAATGGCTATGACATCTTGGAAATAAGGTGTCTGCTCAAAACCAAGAGATAGTGACATGATGTCAACCCCATCTGCAATCGCTTGATCCATAGCAGCAAGAACATCACTTTCTACAACAAATGGTCCAGATGAGACTTTGTACATAGCTACATGTGCACGTGGTGCGATTCCCCTTGCTACGCCCTTTGCGTATCCAAATTGACTTGCACCTGGTGCATGGTTACCAGCGGCAGTAGATGATGTGTGTGTTCCATGTCCCAAGTAGTCTCTTGGTGAATCGTCCGGTGAGTCGGTTTTACCAGCAGCTTGACTCCCTTTGATAAATATTTGGGCACCAATGAGCTTTCTGTTGCAAGGAAAAGGAATAGTACTGTTGTGGCACTTACCCTTCCACCTCGTAGGAATTGGTGGCATATCTTTTTCATTGAAACTTTCACTCTCAGGCCAAACTCCTGAATCAATCATTCCTACGATCACACCTTCTCCATATGACGATGCATTCCACAACCCAGAAGAATGCCTTAATCCCATAAACTCAGGGGAGTGTGTGGTGAACAGCTTGCCAACTTTCTCCTCGTGTGTTGCAACATGAGCTGGAGATTTCTTGATTTCAGATGCCTGAGATGGTGTGAGCCTGGCACTGAACCCACGCATGACATGGCTGTACGAATAAAGCAACATCTCTTTGTCGTCAACGGGTTTTGACAATGATCTCAGGGTGGCTCGGTGCCAAGATTCATGGGTCAAGAAAGACGTAGGTTTAAATGAATGGTCCATGTGGACTATGTAAGTCTTGTATTCTTCAGGTTCTGACGTTGCATTGTTGATTCCAAGCAACAAAACCAATAGCAAGGACAGAACGAAGAGGTAGTAATTGCAGAAACTCATCATTCTAGTCTGGCAGATCGGGTAATAGCTAGACTAGGAAGATATAAGTTTGATCATCGTCTATACCACATATTTAAATGTCAGAAATGAAACAAAACGACATGAATTGCTGAACGTTAAATCCAACTCGGTTTGTTTTCATGTTCGATTTCTTTTATGTGTCGATTTCTCTTAAGTTCTCATGAATGTTAGCTTCAACCTTGTTTAATGCCGGTAGGATTTTTTGTCCTATCTCAGTTATGGTTATTAGCATCTCAAATTACTGTTTCTCTTTTCCCTGGTAGTTTCTTTGAAATAAAAAGGATTTTTTGTCCTATCTCTGGTTTAGCTGATGGTGCTTTGATTTCTATTAAGGATGTTTATACCTTTTCCTGTACCTGTCAATAGACCCAGCCATCAGCCTCACTTGGTAGAACCCATTCGCCTCGGCAGGCTTTGGATACGATGTTCTATTCGGATTATCTCGATTTTTCATATATAAATATAATTGACATATCTCTTTCGTAAAGGATTTCTCTATAATGCTTATGGACAGTTGCTCCCGAAGTCGCCAAATAAGGCTTAGCCGATTTTATTACTACATAATCAACTTGAACTATTAAGAAATAGAACTGATTAATTATAAGTCAAAAGATCGAGAAACTCAACAATGCCACTATTCTTGAATAACTTAGAGCCAGGCTTTCCTTTCGCACTATTACGGATATGAAAGTAATGAAAAAAGTTGGATTCAATTGTACTAGTTAATAATAAAAATTTAATTATAAAAATATTTTTTATTTTTTATTAATTTATAAATAATATTTCATATTTTCAGATTGAGATTAATTCAAGTTGAGTTAAAAAAATTTAAAAATTTTGGGATGACCACCCAGTCGGACCATACCCTATGTCTATGAATGTAAACTATAATTTGGGTTTGTCGATATTCAATCCGCTAAATAAAAACATCCTAAGTCTACTGAATATAAATATTCTCACTGCAGAGGTTTCCTATGCCAATTTAAACGTACAAGAATTTGCTATACATATTTTTGTTAAACATTTTCAAAATAATATATAGAATAGAATACTACATTAAAAATGAACTAAAAGAATGAGTTCTTTAAATATAAGAAAATATATGTCCTTAATAAATTGAACACATATAGCTATGGTGCAAACCAAGTCTGGGTGGGTTATTTGTGCATTATGGCACTTGGACACGTGGCACGTGTAGGTACAGCTGATTAATTAATTATTTTTTAATTA
>JBBYHM010371343.1:0-18000 GCA_038381775.1 Adansonia rubrostipa | reverse complement strand
AAAATAAAATAAATAAATAAATAAATAAAAGTTTGACTTAAGACTAAGATTGCTTGGTATTAATATTAACAAAAATAGTAAAACAATTCCCCAACAACGGTGTCAAAAACTTGTTGTCAAAATTAACCACGTAAGTGCATGTATCACAACAAGTAATATAGTGATAAAGTAGAGTGTCGATCCCATGAGGTATTGATACTAAATTTTTTAAGTACTAAAATTAAAACAACTTAATCTTATTCAAACAATTGATTAAAGATTAATAATAATAAAGAAGCAAACAATAAATAATAGAAGCCTATGATTACAATTTTTTTCAACACTATATTTGAATAAAATCCTATTCTCTTAACTTGACTAATAATAATGAGTTGTTAACCTAGAGTTCTAATTTATTTATAAGTATCTTCTGATGGTCTATAAAAATAGTTCTCTTAATCAATTTATGATATTCCTATGCAAATTGAATTAAAAAAAACTCATTAAGCCTAGACTCTAAATTAGTTACATATGGCATGCTCATATATTCCTATCCAACATGCAGATCAATTCATCCTAATAAATGAATATGAAATATATGTCATTCAATCCAGGTCTAAACATAAAATTCCCTTTTCCAAGTTCATTAAGGTTACCAAATCAATCTAATTGGTGATCAACCAATTAAAAGTATTAAGAACTAAGATTGAACAAATAACTTAAATATTAAATCAAAAAAAAAATAAAAATAATCCAAGCTACCTATGGAGTTCCATTGTAACCCTAGAAAAATAAATCTAGCTCATATTAATTAAATAAAACATAAAACAATGAAGTTCCACCATCATAAATATTACAATAAAGATAAAAAGATGAAGGAAAAAGAGAAAACTAATAATTGTTAAATCTTGATCTTCAACTTCTTCAATCTTTTCTTCCTATTGCAAAATCTCGATAACTTCTCTTCTTCTTTAAGACTAATAGCTATGAAGTATTTAGGGATCCTTCTCAAACCTAAACATAAGGATCCTATTTATAGGCAAAACACTGAAATGGAGAGACTTGATTTGCAAGTAACCTGAGCATATTTTTGGAAGTTTCCAACTTAGAATCACCTTGCTTTCTTGAGTCCACTTTCCCTTTTCATTAAGTTGTTATATTTTTGGAAGCTCCTTAGGGTTTTGACCTACAAAAATAGGAAAATTATTTAAATAACTAAGTAATTAAAATATAAGGACAGCAAATAAGACTAAATTAAAAACTGCTAAAAATAAGATATTACTAAATTAAAAACTACTAAATATGAATGATATTTAAATATACATCTTTAAGACCTAGTTGATATAATATGCATAATGAGACTAAATAACTCTATTCTATAGAGTTATCAGTATGGCATAAATCATATGGTAGGTAAATGAGCGGTCTAGAGAGGATTCATCACCTTAACTAATGTAAGGTGACATATCTTACATGTACCAGGCCTATATGAACTTGAAGTCCTTAGCCAATGCAATATTGATTAAAGAGTTAATACTTAGAGGTTGTATACTAATATAAAATATGCTAAAAGTAGACATTAAACCATACTCTTGCAAATTCCAAGATATATGATGAAAGGATATTTATTACACTGAGATATTGAACATTGAAGAGCTTGTCAAAACCATACTGACACTCCCTACATACTAGGTGGCCATGATGCATTGGCAGATGCCAATAATGGTCTACAAATATAAAATATTATTGATTGGGCTATTTTATATTTATTACAATATGCAAAGGGCTTAATAAGTCACACATATAAGGGTGATTAATAAAAATGAACTTTAGATTAGGTTTATATGTCTAATACGAGTAATGGTTACTTAAACCCAATTTGAAAAAGTTCAAATAGGTTAGGGGATAAATTATAATTCTTAGAAATTAAAATTTTAAACCTTAGGCTATATAAACCCCTTTTTTTGTCATCCTTCATAATTGAATGGAGGCTTTAAAATTGGACCAAAAGACTTTTGAAAACCTGGATTGTAATTTCCCTAGAATTTCTATGGGAGTTGGCTTAATCTTGGTATTTTTGGAGAGTATTTGTTTTCTTCGTCTCATTTTCTTTCTTGAATCAAGATCTTCTAAATGTAAGGGAAGGTTTATTTAAGCCTAAGTTGCTAGCATGGTTCTCGGCATCAAAGTCTTTTTTTTTATTGAAGGATTTCCAGTAACTTATGTGGATAACAGTTAAAGGCTAAATGCTTGGACAACTTTGGTTTATGACAATTGGGCTCGGTGTTTTTGATAATTGGGTCATAGAATTGCTAAAATACTTCTCAAGATTAAGGTATGTTTGAATTTTGAATAGATTTTTAGGTTTCTTGATCTTAAAGATTAGTCAAGATCACGCAAGATGTTCTTATTTAGAGAGTCTCAGATTATCTTTATTGTTATGTTTCTACAGCCAAATTTATATGTTATTTACAAAATTTTTTGTAATCTGATTACTTGCTATCCCGAGACTTCCTACAAGAAAAATTCAAAAAAAATTAGCCTAGTGATTGCATGTTACTGGGCTGACAACATCGATTTTTAATATTTTGATGCGTATTTAATTCAAATGGATTTAAAATAATTTTTATATATCTAAACAATTTAATAATGATTAATATAGTCATTTAGTATAATATTTAGAGTTAAGAAAAAAATTATAAAATTATTTTATAAAGATTACATGGTCGAAACCAAGAGATCAACATACGTGAAGTCACGATATCAATTACCATAAATTAGGCTATACTTACTACATGTAATCTGCAAGCTATAGGCTCAAATACCACCTATAAGAATTTCTATTCTCGATAAAGTCTAGCATTACACAATAATAGCATTTAAAAATTTACTAAACAATGTAAAATAGGCAGTGGAAACATTAAACACAAAAAAGTCAGACTTCCTTATAGATCTTTAAGAAGGAATTGACATATAATAAACAAAAACCAGATTTAGTAAAATTAAATCATGCATATGATAATAAGTTACCTAACTCTTAGATCTTATAATCTGGAGTTAAATCCAATTTGAAGGATACTTGAAAAGGGGCAGCTATGATGTCTAATAGGATCTATGAGGTTACGAGCAACATATTTGTCTTGCTTTTAATGTTAATCCACACAGATAATAATAGGAGCCTTTCCAAGGACCAGCGGTTGGTGCTAACCTGAAGACTCAATGAATCTTAACCAAGCAATGATTGCAATATGTTTCTTCCTTCATTCAATCTAAAAATAATTTTAAAATAGTGTTTTCTCTCAAAGAATGGAAGAATGACGTAAGAAGTAGGGAGAAAAGGTGGCCAAATGGGGTATTTTCTTCTTTTAGGCTACAGCTATTAGAAAAAACTTTAGAGAAACTTTTTTCTCACAAAACTAATTGCTTTAGAAGTATTTTTCCAGTTGCAATCAAGTCAATCATCCCTTCTTTATCTTAGCCGAATTCCATAAAATTCTCTCGGAGACTTGAGATCAAACTTAAACTCTTTTATGCAAGTGAAACTCTTTCACCCTATGCAAGTTAACTTTAATTCCAACTCTTCTATTCTTAATGGTCAAAACTTGTACAAAAAAAGGCACTATCCTTTTTGACCTAAGCACTATGTATCTAGATATAATTCTAGCTTTGCGCACCATAGACTATTTAGCTAAGTAAAGTCCCTATGGAGTACAATCCAAATTAAACTCTTTAATTTATCTTATAAATCATTTAATTTATCCAATTAAATTATCATATAATTAAATTAAGATAAATAAAAGAAACCTCTTTAGCTAATTAAATAATCCTTTAATGAATTTTTATCTAAATAAAATTCATAATTAAATTAAAACAATTTTAGTTTAATATAATCTTATTAATATTAATTATCTAAATAATTAATATTTTGATGAGATTATCCAAGGAATTCCAGCTAGGACATTATCCACCTTGTGATGTCTTAATTTAGATATTATCCATCTAGACATGAAATATCTTAATTTAGACATTATCGAGATAAGACAATCTTATCTACCATGTTTTAAAAAGACAACAAAATCTAAATATTGTCTTTAAATTAATTCTAAATTTAACTTTTCAATTAATTCCTTCATTTAATAACCTTTTATTTAATTAAGTCAAACATAATTAAATCCAAATTTTAATCCAACAATATCATTTTATTGTGTGTGACCCATCAGATTCTTAACATGTTAGCAATGAACATGACTAATCATATTAATCACATTCATAGAGCAAGAGTGGGATCTAGCAACCCATCATAACCACCCATATATTGAAGAGTCGGTATGACCTCATCAACACCTTTCAGTAACAAACCTATCAAAGTAATACAATTTTTTCACCATAAATCCTAAAATGAGCATAAGCATGGTTTAGTGTCTACTCATGCTTTAATCCATGTTAGATCTTTCAACTTAAGTTTAACTATCATGAATCTACGAAGAACTCTTCCTCATAATTTAGTGTGCTCTGCTAAAGAATTTAATCAAATTAACTATAGTCAAGATCACTGAAAATATGTCTCTAACGTCACTCAAAGTGGTGAATCCTATCTTGACCACTAGTCCATCTACCATATGGTTCATGCCATACCCAATACCACTCTTATTTGGTATCATCCATTGTGGACCCATTTGTAATGGATCAAAGTATAACACTCTCCATATGAGATAACCTGGTACAACAAGTTTGAGGAATACTTACATGAATAGTACACAAGAACATATTCATAGACACTTAAGTGACTAATATCAAATGGAGTTCTCTTATGGGCCATGTTTAGTAAACTTGCTTTCATAAAACAAACACCTATATACTTTAACTTTTATAAGGTTAAAAAGTTGCATGCATCCAATACATGGAGGTTTAACATATAGTAATCTTTGTGCATTGTTAATCCTCTATCTTGATAATACGATTACTAGGAACATTTTTAGAAAGAAAGCTTTAATGCATAAGGATCTTATCATTGTAATGATTTACTATCTTTGCAAGGTGTTGTGTTTTAAGGGCTTCATCCAATTAGTGTTTTCATAATTGTTAGCCATGCTACTAATATGAAGGAAACCTTTTAACCATAATATAGTAACATGTATCTAGTTAATTGACTGTGTATCTCATGTCCAATTCGATTGGTTTAAAGGCATACACCAACACTAGCAACCCATCATGATCACCCAAATGTTGAAAAATCGATATGACCTTTGAAGAACCTTTCAGTAACCAACCTCTTAGTGGACTTTAGTCCTTTCACTAGATATACTGGAAATATCATAAGCATGGTGGAATGTATACTCACATATCAATCCATATTAGTTCTTACATTTGTCATTTAATCTCACAAACTTCGAGAAACAATTTCTCCTAAATTCACCATGCGTTGGCCAAAGACTTTATCAAGTTAACCAAAGCCAGGAACATATCTTATATGTCTCTAATGTCACTTAGAGTAGTGAATCCTCTCTAGATCACTCATTCACCTTCTATGATTCATGTCATAACTAAAACCACCCTACCATAAACATCCATTTATTATGGAATCGTTCGCGATGGCATCAAAGCATGACAGCCCTTAAACAAGATAACTTGGAGTCATAAGTCTAAGGATAATATACATGACTAGTGCATGAGAACATATTCCATAGAAACTTGAATGACTTATACCGAATGAAGTTTTCATAAGGGCCATGTTCAATGAACTTGTTTCCATAAAATAAACATCTATATGCTATCCCTTAGTATCTCTATACTTCAACTTCTATGAGATCAAAGAGTTGCATGCATAAATGTATGAAGGCTTAGCATATGCTAGTCTTTGTGTATTGTCAATGCCTTATCTTGACAATATGATAACTAAGAATGTTTTTAGAAAAATGACTTTGATGTATAAGGATCTCATCATCATAACTCATTATTAACTTTGTAAAGCCATTGTGGTTCATGGGCTTCATCGAATTAGTGTTTGCATGAGTGCCAATCATGCCACTAACATAAAGGAAAACCTTGATCACTAACTAAAGTGATTGGTTTGCATTATTAATTTATATATGCCTTATATAAGCTGATCTGCTCTAGGGCATATACTAACATAATATCCTTATGGTAAAAAAATAAAAAATGATTTGTACATTTTGATACTTCTTATTATTTTACAATGATTATATACTTATATTTTTGTTATTTTTTATGATATTTATTTTTATATAATTAATTACTATATCAGATTTTTCTATTTTATAAGCGAGCTGAAATAAATATGAAATAATACTAGATAAAGTACATGTAAAAAATCATTGGGTTACATTTTAAAAAATATCATTAGAATGAAACAAGTTATAAATAAACTTATAAACATTTATATATCTAATGTTTTACTCTAACTTAATAGCTAATTCGGATTTTATTTACTTAGTCCAACAATCATTTATTTTTTCATTTTGTTTTATTTTATTAGGTTTTTAAATCTATTTATTATAATTTCTTAAGGTAACATTTGAAACTTTTGATTTCAAAATGTGTACTAAAACAAATTAAATATAGTATTTATAATTATTTTGTAGGAAGTCTGAAGGCAGCAAGTAATCAAACTACAAAAATTTTGCAAATAACATTTGAACATGGTAGCAAAAACATAACAATAAATATAATCGAAGACTCCTTAAACATGACCAACTTGCAAGATCTTGATTAATCTTTTAGATTAAAAAACCTAAGGAACTATTCAAGATTCAAACATACCTCAATCTTGAAAAGTTTTCTAGTAATTCCATGACCCAATTATAAGAAACACCAAGCCTAGTTGTCATAAACCAAACTATCTAAGTGTCAAGCTTTTGATGGTTATCTACACAGGTGACCTGAAATCCTTCAATGAAGAAGAGACTTCATTGCCATGAGTTGTGCTAATAGCTTAGGTTTCAATAACCTTCCTTTGCACTTAAAAGATCTGGATTCAAGAAACAAAACAAAGAAAAAATTATTCTTCTCTAAGAAAATCCTGGATTATGCTAACTCTCCTAAAAAAAGTTGAGAAAAAACACAAAACCTGATTTATGCAATTTTTTAGCTGATTTTCTAAGTCCTTTCATAGATTATATAAGACAACTAACTTAGGTTAAATACATCTACGGTTTAAAATTTTAATTTTTAAAAAGTTACAATTTTGACCCTAGCCATATGAACTCATTCAAATTTGGCCTAAACAACCATTAATTATGTTAGATAATTACCTCAATCTTAATTTAATTTCTACTAATCGTCCTTATATATGTGATCAATTATGCCCCCATCATATTGGCAATAAATATAAAACAGCCCAATTAAGAATATTTTATATTTATAGACTAAGATTGGCAAATAAAAATGCATCATGGCCTTCCACCATGCAAAGAGTGTCAAAATGATTTTGACAAGCCTTTTAGTGTTTAGTATCTCATTGTAATAAATATCCTTTCATCATACATCTTAGAATTAGCAAGAGCATGGTTCAACATCTACCCTTAGCTTATTCCATATTAGTATGCACCCCTATATGTTAATTATATAATCAATATTGCCTTGGCCAAAGACTTTAATATAACATGGGCCAAGTACATGTAAGATATGTTCCCTCACATCACTTAGGGTGATGAATCCTCTCTGGACCACTCAGTAACCTACCATATGATTCATGCTATACCCAAAACCACTCTACCATAAGCATCTATTTATTGTCCACCAGCTTATGATAGAATCAAAGCATGACGCTCCTCATACAAGATGACCTGGTGTCTCAAGTTTAAGGATCACTTATACTACTAAAACATTAGAGTATTTCCATAGACACTTAGTGAACTACCAAATGGTACTCTCATAGTGCGTTATGTTCAATGAACTTGTTACTATAATAAGCCCCCATATGCTGTACCTAAGCATCTTCATACCTCAACTCATGAGATCAATTGCATGCATCCTATGCATGAAGGCTTACATATGCTGGTCTTTGTGCATCGTCAATGCCCTATCTTAACAATACAAGGACTAAGAACATTTAAGAAACACGGCTTTGATGCATAAGGATCTCATAATTGTAACTTTTTACAATTCCCTTGCAAGGCCAATGTGTTTCATGAGCTTTATCTACATAAGATATTTACATCAATTATACAATTAAATCTTATGGATAAAGAAATAACTTTATTATAATAATTAAAATATAGTGTTTAATTACATTAAATCACTAAATGATAATGCCTTACAAGCCACAATGCTTGCAGGGCTTACACTAACATATTTTTCAAATTCGTGGATATGTTAGATGTCTATTTATGGGTGAATTTAAAATAATATTTTTATAACTTTCTAATATGTAATCATGTTAAATCATAACTAATTTAATCATAATATATGTATTTCATTCTTACAATTTAATAGCAAATGAAATTCAAATTTTCAAATTTGTATAATATTGATATAATTTTAATAGTTGATTTTTTTTACATTAACATTAAATATATCAATTAATTATTTAAAATAATTTATTAAATTATAATCTTATTATCTATTTTATATAATAAGTAATTTAATCAATTTATAACTTTTAAATTAATTATATATTTGTTATTTTATGAACTTACTATTTATTATAGGGATTTAAAATTTATAAACATAGATTCATATCAATATAATATAGTTGAATTTATTTTTGGATGAGATTAGAGAATTTTATGTGAAATTTGATGTTATGGATTATTGAAAAAATAATTTTGATAACTTGTTCTTCATTAATGGCAAAGGATATATTGATATTTCAGCTACTACTATTATTTTGGAATCAACATTTAAAATTAGTGTTAGAGTTATTAAAATAAAAAATTTATCTTACACCTCATAATGAAAAAAATGAAAGATCAAAAAATTTTACTTTTAATATGGAATATTTTGATTAAAATTATAGAATTGGAATCTACATAACATGTTATGTAATATTAGACTCAACATAACTAAGGATTTCCTAATATCTGGTTACGATTATAGGATCTTAATCTTTGGACTATTCTAATATTAAGTCGCATGAAAATCTCTGTGATTTGATTCTGTATAATGAATACAGACTTAGCTTGATACCTATATAAAGGTCACAGCATTCTTATTGTAAACAACTAAATTGAATAAGAAAAATAAGCTTTTCTTTATATCTATGCTATTGTCTCTTCATCTTATAACCGCAAAAGCTTAATAATTTTAATATATTCATATTAAAAAAAGTAATACTCGAGCATTTGGCTTAATAGTTGATACAAGTTCCCTTTGCTTGAGGAGTAGAGTTTTAGTCCCTTTAAAATTAGCCTGAAAAATTTTTTTTTAAAAAAAGGTAATATATAAGAAACTAGTGGAAAGGTATAAGTGATAGGTCAACTTAAATGTAATATTTTATTTATAATTTTTTAGTAAGAATAGTGGGTAGTGGGTTAACTTTAAATGGGTCAAATATTTAACTGTCTTATGATATATTACATATATAATTTTAAATGGGTCAAAAAATTGATCCCTTATATAATTTGCCACTATTTTATGATGTATGTATATATACATACACAAACAAAGCTAAAATATTTGAGGGTGTAGCAACCCCAAAACCCATTAAGATCCAGCCCTCTGCAGTATAATATTTCTTAATTAATTTTTATTAAACTTGTTCATGGGCTAGACAATCCACTTGTCTTGATTCATATTATAATAAAATAATGTTTTATTTAAATTTAGTTAAAAATATTAATATAATATATTTCTTAAACATTTTAATATTAGTTTAAATGGTGAAATAAGGTAAAGTGGTAGACTCTTTACTTTTAAGATCAAACCTTAGCAACCTTACAATTAAAAAAAAAGCTTTTAGGTCGACTTGACTTAAACCTAGGTAAGAAGAAAAAAAATATCTCAGGATGATACCCAACTAGCCTATGAATACTTCTAATTGGTTTTTTTATATAAATAATCTTAATTTTTTCCTATTATATGCTATTTTGGTATTAATTTCCAAAATGTGCTTTTTTCTTGTTGGGAACTCACCCATACAATAGGCAAAGTTTGAACTGAAGACAGAAACTCGCCCTTCAATGGGTGAGTTCTCAATATAAAAGAAGGGAACTCGTTCAGTGGGAAGGCAAGTTCCTTTCTTGTCATTTTCTTAGAGGGCGGGTTTCCAACATAATTTTTTTTTTTTTACATTTTGCTGGATTATGATTATCTGTTTAAGCTTATACTATGATTACCTGTTTCTTAATTTATGTTAATTATAGTTAAATTTAATGTAATCTGAGGCCTATATTGGAATAAATTTTATGGATTTTTAACTTTTAATATAATGGTAATGACTTATGCCGATGGTTTAGGGTTATTGAGGGTTTAGGGTATGTTATGTGAGTATATTGCATTCGTAGGGATATTTGAATATACTAACATTTGAGAATTGAATATAAATATTTAAACAACTCTCATTTACATATAAGTATTAAATTTTACATTAACGCATCCTTTACTAGCATTATTATTGATGTGAACTCTCTCTCGAGGTGCTAGATTTGCAAGGACATTTGTTATGGCTATGACCTTTATTCATGGATAATCCACAACGCTTTGGTTGGTGTTTCTCTTTAAGGTTCATTTCATTATGAATACAACTTGATTTTGGCCGACCTTATGGATCTCTCTACATTTCTAGATTAGAATATAGTTATGGACCATTGCATTCAGACCAATAATCTACATGCCGATAGGTTGAAACTCATGTTGATAAACATTGGATATAGTCTCTAGTTTATAAACATTGTCCACATGTAGCATGCAATCTATATGGACAAAGCACAAGAAGAAACAACAAGTGAATATGGGCATCTTTGTGCTTGAAATTTTCTATAGTCATACCACTTCTCATTAAGATTGACTTTATAGTTCGAAGCCATAACTTTCTCTCATGGGTTTTCTAACTCTTCAACTAGAAAAGGTTGATTTCCTGCATAAACCCATGAACAAGGTGGGAGTTAGCTTTCCTTCAATTTTCTTGCATGGCATCTATGACTGCTTCATAGTATGTATGATCTTGCCCCTATCATTGCTATTTGCTTGTGCCCTATTTCAACAAATAGTTCTGCCAACCTAAAATAGGTTGCTCGGACTAAAGTAGTTATAGGAAAATGACAAGTTTCCATCAACACTGAATTTATACATTTAGCTAGGTTCATTATCATATGTCTATAGTGCCTTCCCTCATCATATGATTGAGCCCACTTCTCTCTTAGGATCCTATTAAACTAATCAGTTGCTTTTGCAATTTTTGCATAAAGATTTTCATGGTACCACTGAAAATAGGGTCACCTCAACTCGTACACTGTTAAAATCATATGTTTATTTATGGACTTGTTCATAACTTGTTAATAAAAATGAAAAATTAAGAGGGTTATAAGAGATTAAATAACCATAAATGAAAATACATATCCATGTTAATAACTTATCGACACAAGTCCTTATTATTAAACATTCTCATGAAATTAGCTGCAATATATTAGACGCAATACATAAAATATGGATGTGGAGGTTTTTATGCACTAACTGAGTCTCTGATGACAAATTCAATGGATTCATGTCGATCAGAAATCAAGTAGATGCCAGGTTATGTAACAACATATCTACGTAATTTGTCGAGAAAAAATGACCATGCCTCTTTTGTTTCACCCTCCACAATTGCAAAGGTAATTGGTATAATGTTTTAATTGTCATCTTGTGCAACAACTAATAACAATGTTTCTTGGTATTTTCTATATAAGAATGTACCATATATTTTGTACAAAACGCTTACAAAAGGGAAAGTCTTCTATACAAGATTTGAATGTCCAAAAAAGTCAATGGAAATATGCTTACCTTACACCATTAATTGACTGTGGCATGCAGGTATGGTTTGTAATTCTGCTATTGTGCCAGGAATAAAATGTTGCATTGCAACTAACCACTTTAGCAGATCATTATAGGATTTATCCCAAACACCAAACAATTGAACAATTACCTTCTACTTTGCTGCCTATGCTTTCTGATAGGAGGTCATGCATCCATACCTATTTCGTATCTCCGCAACTAGAACTGAAACAAAAAAGGTCAAATTTGTTTGGACCAGACATAAAATGCATGAACAAATCATATTAGAAGCTAATTCTATGTGATCTTATGAAATTCGTCCAAAGTTATAGGTATAAGGGCTATTGTATTTTCTAATCTCCCAAACTTGATTCTTTTTCAACAATCTTGCCTTTATACTCCAATTGCACCCCAAGCCATGCATTATACACTTACCATAATATTTATCAAGCGTTAGCATTACTTCAATTAACTGTAAAATATATGCTCTAGTAGCATATTCTATCTCTCATGTAGTTAGATTTTGCGAAAATGTAACGAAAGTTCTTTCCATCCAAATTATTTTGAGTCTTGAGCCTTTTGAAGAGTTAGCTTGAGAGATCTCACCTAATAATTCAAAGAACATGTCACCCTATTCCAAAAGGCTCCCCGTATTACTACCTCACCATCAACTAATAGTCCCAATTGAAATGCAACATCTTCTAAGTTGGTCATGCATTCATCGCATGGAAGATGAAATATGTCTGTCTCAAGTCTCTTTCATTCAATTATGACTTTTATTAGTCCAGGCTCATATTATAGGATTCTAACTAAAGTTGCATGGTAAAATTTAGATGACTTAGATAGTCTACGATATACGCACTTGGTTCTCCCAAAACAAATTTACGCAGACATAACTTGCGATCATAATTCTATTCAAAAGTCATTAATTTATTAGTTATAAAATTTTAAATTCTTAATATCTAAAAATTTGATTAATAAAATTTTAGTACTTTGGATAATACTCTTGACAATATATGAATTTCTTACAATCTCAACGATGACGATGATGATGAAGCCATTATATTAATAAAAAATATGCCTATAAGAAGAATTGAAATTCTTTTAACATTAAAATAACTTAATTTACCAAAGTAAATCAACTTCTACAACAAAAAAACCTTAATTAAAACATAAATAAATTTCATCATGCTAATAAATGATAAACTACATTATAATAAATTAAAAAGTTAAATGTCATATTCTTATTCTTAAAATAAAAAAATAAATTTACCTTAACCTCTCAAATAAATTTCAACTTCTACAAAAAAATTAATTACCACAAAAAAATATTAAATCATGATAATAATAAATTACAAAGTTAAATATCATATTATTTACATAAAAACCCTAAATCATACTTTAATCTTTTAAACAAATTTCAACTGCTAAGAAAACTTAATTACAACAATGTAAATTTAATCATGACAATAAATTACAAAGTTAAATTTCAAATTATTTAGTTAAAAAGCTTAAATCATACATTAATAAAGAACAATAAAGGTCAACTTATACAAAAAACAAAAAATCTTAATTGCAATAAAACTAAATTTAATCATAATAATAAATTATAAAGCTAATTATATTTTAATATTATGAGGACATTTCTACAAATAAAAATAAAAAATACCTTCAAAAAATTATATGAAAAATCCTCTAAATATGAATATTTAAATCTTAAAAATTTACTTAACTCTTCTTATTCGCAATATAAGGAAATGAGCTTCTAAGACTTTATTTAAAAATAGTCCAAAGCTCTCTACTCCCGCTTCCCTTAATAATTTTAAGGGTCACAAACCCTACCAAAATAGCAAGTCCATGACCCCTTTTGTCTTCTATCAGGGTCACAGATCCTGCCAAAAAAAAATGAAAGGGTCGTGACCCTCCTCTCTTTTGAAAAAAAATAATTAAAGAGGGCCAAGATATGTTGGGAGGGGGCGAGTTCCTAGCATATAAAGTTTTATGTTGAGAACTGACTCCCTCAGGGGACGAGTTCTTAACACATAAAAGAAAATTGTTATGAACTCGCCCACTCAAGGGGCGAGTTCCCAATGTCATTGACAACTCACTTACTATGATAACGAGTTCCCAACATAGAAAAAAAATATATATTTCAGGAATTAATCTTGAAATAGTATGTTTTGGAAATTAAAAAATTGGTATTATTTACAAAAAAATTGCTTATATTTTTTTAACGCACTAGTCCATAACACTCATTGTGAAATAATAAATATTTTTTCATAAGAAATAATAAATATTTTTTATTTAAATAAAGGTTGAAAAATAGTGAATGTCAAGGATTAATATGATATGAAATCATGAAACTAAAAAAAAGTAAAAATTACTTCAGCCTGACATATTATAATTATTTCAAAAAGAGAAATAGACACAAATGTTTTAATTTTTAAAAAATGTAAATTCAAATTCTATTTTGATGGAAAAAGAAAAAAAATGCTAATATAGTTTTACTAACACAAGTTTTTATTTAAATTTAAAAAAAAATTTGTCAATTTACTCGCTAATGTCCTAACCATGTCAACAACTCAATTACCTTAACTACTTAAGTGAAAATTCCAAAACCGTCAACGGAGTGAGAATTTTTATTGCATGGTGAAATACAAAATAATTATTCCAGAAAAGGAAATAACAAATTCTGGAATCATAGTAAATAAAACTGGAATGACTTATTTGCCTTTAATGCATTACACTTTTTTCACTAGTCTTTCTACCAGAAATAGCAAATATGTGGGAACAGTCTTTGGCTCTTAGATGGGTATTTCTTTTTTATTTTATTTCCCAAAGCATTACTTGGAAAATAAAAGCTGGGTTCATCAGTGATGGGAATATGAAGGACAAAGGGTATTTCTTTTCTATCAAACTTGCACAGACGGTTTTCCAAAATATTTTTTGTTTGATTTTAAGAGCAGTCTTCAAGTTTGAGAATTTTTTTCCTTAAATTTTATTTTTATATTTGAAATAATTATAACAATAATGATTTACTTCTCATGCTTGATTTTATCAATAAGTATAATATCAAACTCTGATTCTGTGTTTTTTACTTGCAAATTATATTAGAATTTGTCTTGAAATTGAGGTATGTTCATTTAAGGTTTTTAAAGGAAGGAGAAGAAAATTGATATTTTATTAAGGGTATATAAGTAATTACAATATATAATATAAATAATATAATATCATATATATTAAAGATATTTATTAAGAGCATTTAAGTAATATACATTATATAATATACATAATATATTATATATTATATTAAGGGAACCAACCTTAATGTATATAATATATTATAAATATATAATATATTTTGCATATTATAAGATAGCATACATAATATGTGATAAGGATCACAAGATAATATCCTTTTGTAATTGATAATCTTGGATAAAAATCAACTAATCTTATAAAAATCAAATTATCTTGTAATTAATAATCTCCTTTAGGACTTCTCTTCTATGAGTACAAATATTAACCCCCTATAAAACTAGTATAAATATGGGTCATTCCATTGTATTCAGTATCAAGAAATAATAAATTCTCTTTTTCTATTGAGAGTAATTTTTTTCTTCTAATTTTTGAGCTATTTTTGGTGTCAAAGCCTAGTTTCAGAGACGGAGAGTGTCTAAAAAACTACCTGAAGTTGAAGACTTCGAAGTAGTCCAACAAGAATCATCATTGTCACCTTCGAAATTCATAGTTCTGATCATTTTTCAGCCAAAAGGAGGTCTCCACCATGTTCAGGAGGTCAAAAAACCTTAATTAGAAAGATCCATCATCAGAAGGTATAGCACACCTTTCCACGTGCCATCGTCGAAAGACCATGCAGTAGTTACGCACTCCACGCACTGCATGCACCAGCCAGAGGTTGAAGACAACCACGTCAGCTACCATGTCAGCACTGAGGTGTCCAGTCAGTGACATATCAGCCACACATATATGCAACGTGTCACATCTGCCACATCATTGCCCAATCAGCATAATTGGCTAGTATTGCCACAAATCCAATCACAATCTACCACATGTCACTTTTGCCACATCATTATCCACATCAGCCCTTGTCCAGTCATCACCACGTCACCAACCATCACCTGCCATGTCATCACCCTATCAGCATAGTTTTTCTTTAATTGCATCTGACCCCTAAGCTATTCAAAATTTTGGTACAACCCCTTATCTTTTCAAATCTCTTAACAACCCCTGAACTTTTCAAAATTACAAATTAACCCCTTGATTTTTTGAAATTACACCTAAGCCCTAAATTTTTTAAAATTTTATTTTAACCTTAACTTTTGAACTTAATTCCTAACTTCACTCTTAAGCCATACCCTTTCTTTTCACTAGCCTACAATATGCCTCCAAGATAAAGATCTATGCATGAAGTTGAGATAGAAGAATTGAGATGACAAGTTTAATTACTACAAGAGATGGTGAATGTTCAACAAGCCTAGTTAGATGCACAAGGAAGGCAAATAGAAGATGATTTGGATAACAGCAACATTTCATCAGCCGAAAATTGTCAACCTCAGAGATCAACAGTCTGTAACAGTGATATCAAAATGGACATTCTAGATTTTGACAGGAAGCTCCAACTAGACAAGTTCGTAGAGTGGCTCCAAATAGTTGAGCAAATGTTCGAATATAAAGAGGTGCTAGAGGACCAAAAATTCAAAATTGTTGCCATCAAGCTTAAGAAGCATGCTTCCATATGGTGGAAAAATCTTAAGAGGAAGAGTGAGCATGGAGGGAAAAGTAAGATTCGAATGTGAGAAAAAATGAGATGCGAGCTCACACGTAAGTTCCTACCTAAGCATTATTATCAAGATTGGTTTTGCCAAAAGACTCTATTTGTAGAGGAATATACCAAGGAATTTGAAAAGCTCATGATGAAATGTGATATCCAAGAAAAGGAGGAGCAAACAATAGTCCACTACCTTAGAGGGTTGAACACTAACATCGCCCATTAGGTCCAACGTCAACAATACTAGACTTTAACGGCGTCATTCATCTAGCCATCCATGTTGAGAAGTAGTTACCCAGAATACTTTTTTACCAACCTTTTTCCTCTACTAAGAATCTTTCTGATGTCCGTAGGTCTCTAGTTCAGCAACCCAGCTCTTCAAGGAAGCCTCCACCTAAAGCTGCTAGAGAATCCAGCTCCAAAGCACCTAAGTGCTTTAAATGCCAATGTTTCGGCCACATTGCTTCAGAATGTCCCAATCGTAAAGTTATCACCATTATTGAAGGAGAAGCTTATGCAGCATCTGAAGAAGAAAACAAGCCCGTATTTGATGAGGAACTAGTATTTGATTAATAAGTTATGCCCACCGACCATAGTAAAACATTAGTGATCAGGCAAAGCTTGCATACAACGCAAGCAATAGAGGAGTCATGGCTACATCACAATATTTTTCACACCTACTATACTACCCAAGGCAAAGTATCTGATGTAATCATTAATAATGGAAGCTATGAGAATATAGTATCCAACTACATGGTGGGGAAGTTGAACCTATCCCCTCAAGTTCATCCATATCCATAAAAATTACAATGGTTCAACAAGGGAAATGAGGCAAAAGTTTCTAAATGATGCCTTATTTCTTTTTTAATTGGCAAGAAGTATCAAGATAAAGTATGGTGTGATGTTGTTCCCATGGATGCCTATCATCTTCTATTGGGGAGACTTGGCAATATGATCGCCATGCTCTATATGACGGTCATGCAAACACTTATTCCTTTGTGAAGGATGGAGTGAAGATCAGGCTCGCACCGTTGCCACCGAGTGAATATAACCAACAATAATGAGTTCTAGCCGCTAGTGTCCTTAATTGCCATGGAACAATTCAAGGTGACAAAAGCGAAAGCCAAAACCATGGGATTGGTCCTATCATTTGAGTCAAATAAAGGAACCATCATTCCATAAAAAATTAAACAATTGCTAGTTGAATTTCCAGATGTCGTACCCTATGAAATTCCACTTAGACTACCACCCATACGTGATATCCAACACGCAATTGACCTTATCCCAGGAGTAGTAAT